>VMDO01021770.1:0-34768 GCA_007922755.1 Pedetes capensis | reverse complement strand
TGCCAAAAGAACCAACAGATCTGTCCTAGAAGAAGTACAACCAGAGTGCTCCTTGGAAGCAAAAATGACCAAACTGCATCTTACATATTTCAGACATGTAGTCAGGAGAGAACAATCCCTGGAGAAGGACATCATGTTTGGAAGAGTGGCAGGTCAACGCAAAAGAGGAAAACCCTCCACCAGATGGATTGACACAGTGCATGCAACAATGGGCTTAAACATAAATAAGATCGTTTGCCTGGCACAGAATCGGGAAGTGTTTTGATCTGCTGTACATAGGGTTGCTATGAGTCGGACTCGACTCGATGGCACCTAACAACAACAACAACAAGTCAGGAGAGATCAATCCCTGGAGAAGGACATCATGTTTGGGAGAGTGGCAGGTCAACGCAAAAGAGGAAACCCCCCCACCAGATGGATTGACACAGTGTCTGCAACAATGGGCTTAAACATAAATAAGATCATTTGCCTGACCCAGAATTGGCAAGTGTTTTGATCTCCTGTACATAGGGTCGCTATGAGTCGGAGTCAACTCGACAGCACCTAACAACAACAACAACAAGAGTCTTCAAGGACACTTCAGATGAAGGGAGAGAGACGGAAGAGAGAAAGAAGATGGAAACCTCACCCAGTCTTGGTGAAAAATCTAAAGCAACAAAGACTTCCTTGAAGACTTCCTCTTCTAGAAAGAGATACAGACATCATGCAGACCAGTAGAAAGAAGAGCCAGAATTTTGCTTTTATAGGCCCAGATAGGGCTTGGCTACTCTTACGTTTCTCTCAAGTGGAGGATAGAGTAGGGCAGTCCATAATTTTCCATGCTTCTCTTTGGAGGGTGCTGCAGATAGTTCTGGATGGTGAACTTATCAACATGCTGCAGTATGGCAAGAATTGAAATGCTATGCTTCAGAGAGATTTCTCACTCAGTCTTTTACTTTTGGAGAGGCAGATGTGCTGGGGATCTCAGGGAGTCTTAAATAAGAATTGTAGTCAGATCTCCAAAGGTCTCTGAAGATTTAGTCAGCAGGTGGACATACTGTGTTCCTAGAGAGAATGACTGAGTTCTCAGGGAGTAATCCAGCATTTATTTTTGCAGAGAAAATAGACCCCAAGTTTCTTCAGCAAAGAGAAACTTGAGTCTGAGACAATTGTGTGCATGTAGTTTCTGAACCATAAGTGTCTACTAATGAATGGGAAGAAGCACAGAAAAGAGACTTAAAGAGAACGATCTGGAAAGGTATACTAAGGACAAGAAAAAAATGATGGCTTTCATGGGGTAACATGCCCAGTTTATGATATTTTATGGTTTTACTATTAAGTATATGTTATGATATTGCATTTTCACAACATTATGCATGAACAAAACCCCAGGAAGTAGTGAAATTAAACCCTGACCTGCCTGGATGCAACTCTTTAGAAGATAATTTCCCATTCCAGTTCTATATACGCTAATTAGTTGAGAAAATGTTTCTACTTGAATGTGGATTAGTGGTTTGTGAAAAACAACATAAGTTACCCTCACAGGATTTAAGGAAGACAATATTAAAAGATGGAAGGAAAAATTTTGTTCCAGGTATGAGACATAGGCCATAAAAAGCTGGGATATAAGCCAGAAAATACTGGCCTGAATATTGAAATAACAGGATTCTTCTGAAAGATTAAAGGCAAGACACAGCATTAGGATTGTTGATTGAAGCACAAATTTTAACTATGAAGGACTTGAAGAGAACCAAATTTAGCTAATAACTCATAGCTGTGCTATGATTCTAATCATATATGCTGGAATATAGAAAGAAAATTTGTTATAGAATTTTTCTCTCAGTAGAGCCTAAGGAACCCTAAGGATTTT
This sequence comes from Pedetes capensis, assembly GCA_007922755.1. Lineage (NCBI taxonomy): Eukaryota > Metazoa > Chordata > Mammalia > Rodentia > Pedetidae > Pedetes > Pedetes capensis. The sequence goes on along the minus strand of VMDO01021770.1, from coordinate 32,919 downwards.
ATGAGAAGTGTACTTTAGTGAATTTTGGGTCTTTAATTTTTTTGGACTAAAGTGCTTACAACTCAAACCCCATTAAGATTTGCTCATCAGTAGTTGTAAGGCTTTCAATATATTTTGACAACAGAACATAATAATAATTGTTGTATTGTAGGTACTTGTAGCAGCCTCAACTAGGGTATGCACAAAGTAGGGAAGAGAAGCAATCATTTTGTGTATTTTATTAACACATTGATTATATGAGGTGACATTGGTTATATCAAGATTGTGTAATAGACTATTCTAAAGTGTGGATTTTTTTTTTGTAAAACAGCATGAGTGTTTCATGCCAAAGTAATATAAATGTGAATGAATATCTATCATAGATTAATAAAGGGAAGATAAAATCATTTTACAAAATGAGGCACAGAATGTATTTGCTCAAGTAACTAACAGTTGGTTGTCTGATGAAAGAGCTAATACATAAGAGTCAGGTTATAGACATTTGTATTCCTGGTGAAGAGGACATTTCAATCTTGCAGGTGGCAGGCCACAGGCACTACAATGTGTACAGAGCAGAGGACTTCTGAATACGTTCTTGTAGTACTGGAATCTAATCCTTCATTGGGCAAATTTGTTCATCCCTTGTGCTTTCCCTCTCTGGGCTGACATGAGGCACACTTTCTTCATCTGTGAAATGAGTGGTTTGGACATAATCTTTTTCCCAGTTTCACAACATCATCATATTATGATTTGAACTAAAGGAAAGGCACAGCTATAGCCGCAGCTCTGAGGACTGACTGCTTCTGCTGATCAATTTTCACAGGTCAATCTCTACTTAACAAGAAGCAGTGTGGACAGTGCTTACAAACAATGGTGTGAAGGATATTTGAGAGGGAAAACACTGATTCACAGTGTCTCTGACTGCTGTCTATGTGGAGATAATGGGGAGTGTTTAGATCAATTGGCTAACCTTGTCAGTATTCTACTGTGAGGAGGTCATTTAGAAACCTTTTCCTCGATTAAAGAAGCAGGAAGGAGAGGATTTTGTAGCCAAGAATGCAGAGGGAGGCAGAGAGAAGCACAGTGGAAAGTGTGGATACAAGTGTGCATCTGTGTATACACACATATTCACATGCAGGCAGCCTGTTTCCATGTACATGTGTGCATTTCTATGTCCTCATTGCAGGATAGAAATTTAACCCATAGTTCCTTTCCTCCACATGTCTGTCAGCTTGTCATGCTGTGGGCTTATGTGTTGCTATGATGCTGAAAGTTATGCCACCAATATTTAAGATACCAGCAGGACCACCCATGATGGACAGGTTTCAGCTGAGCTTCCACACTAAGACAGACTAGGGAGAAGGACTGGAAGCCCATTCCTGAAACTATTAGCCATTAAAAACCCTATGAATAGTAGAGAAATACTGTCAAATACAGTGCCAGAAAATGAATCCCCCTAGGCTAGAAAACATTCAAGGAATGACTGAGGAAGAGGTGCCTCCTCAAAGTAGAATGGAGGAAAACCCCTTGGATCTCCAGTTGGTGATGTGGCATGACTCAAAATGAGAAGAAACATAGTGCAACATTGGGCTCAAATATAAAATGATTGTGTGCATGGTACAGTGTCAGGTAGTGTTTTGTTCTGTTGTAGGTAGGGTTACTATGAGGGTTGCTATTAATTCAACTGACTCGAGGGCTCCAGGGCACTTAACCACCACAACAGGGGTGTGTGGCTCAGCGGTAGAGTGCCTGCAAAGCTTGTGTGAGGCTCTGGGTTCAATCCCTGAGGGTTGGGGGGGGGGAGATACATACATACATACATATATATATATATATATATATATATATATATATAGAGAGAGAGAGAGAGAGAGAGAGAGAGAGAGAGAGAGAGAGAGACAGAGAGAGAGGAGAGCGAGAGCGAGAGAGAGAAGGGGGGAGTTTATTTTAAAATCTGCAACCAAAAATAAACACAAAAACTAAACCTCCCAAAATCCAATATAAATGAACACTGAAATACTATATTTGCCAATTTTTTCCACTTCAAAAATGATTGAACATCCTATGTGTGCTTTCATACAGATTTCAAGTTGTGGCTCCTTTTGTTTGTTTACCCATGCATGTGACCTTCTGACAAGTGTGTACCTGATTGAGAAGGAGGGGCTTTTGTTCCAGTCTTTCTTTGAATTCAAGCCTGCACACATCTGCTCATGTAAAATAATACAAGTGAGCTCACTAGTTCAGCACATGTGTACTATGTTCAATTAAATGCCAGGCAAAGCTTAGGCACATCTGCTCAGCTCATGCTCTTATCATGGCTTTTTAGACAATCGTGCAATACTGAGTGAATTCTACACACAGCAACAACATGACTATACTGTACTAAAGATAGTGTCAGATGTCACTTGTCTTAATTAAATATGCACATAAGTGCAATTGTTAATGTTGAGGTGAAGTAATTGCTGTTTTTTAAACTAGAAACTGATAATTTATTAAAAACAGGAAATTTCAGAAGAAAATAAAATTTCATGATATCAGAAATGCTATCAGGATCAGATGATGCAAGTGAGGTATACCAGCCCAAAATAGAGTGCTCTCTACACAAAATCCTCATTTGTTTGTGAAATTAAAATTTGTGAAGAATTTTGCTCTATGACTTCTGATCAATGCTGCAGTTATGAAAGAAAATATTGACTACAAAAATAAGTCTGCCAGCATCAGTTAGTGCAATTTGAACCACTCAATGTATTTCAAAAAGTATAGTTAAAAATGTAAATCTGTCAACAAAAAAGTATTTACAGCATCATTTGATGCTATCATGTTGTAAGTAAGGGAAAAGCAGAAGATACCAGGAAAGCATTCATTCAACCCAATGCTATTGATTTTGCAACAGTCATGGTAGATGAGCAAGCAATGAACACATACTTATTGCAATTACTTTAAAATACTGTGTGAAAAGGATATTAAGAAACAGCTCACAAAGAATTGCTTATTTCAAAAAGTGAAATTATGTGAAGCCAATTCAATTGTTTCCAGGTATGAATACTCTGTATTGCAACAATTTGTTGATTTTTTTTATAACCTATGACTAGATAAGTAAATATCAAGGGTCTATATTACTGGGTAAAGCCATCTAAGCATGTTAGAATAGGAAAAGTGTTTAGGTTTTGTGGTAATCTTTAAAATATGTCATCAAATATATTGTCAAAATATAGGGGTTGAGATTAGCATTAAGTAAATAATGGTGAGAAAAACTATAGGCACTTTGATTCATGTAAGAGCAGTTGACAAAATGAGTTCAAATAATTGTGGTATGTTATGCAGACAACTGCTGTCTATTAAGCAGATTAATGAGCATCTCTTGAACACAGTTTTGTGATAGGTACTGCCAAATATTAAAGTGCATTCTTTATAAAGCAGAAATTTTAGTATTATTTGTGGTTTCATATTTGAATTCCAAAATTCACTTTTCAGTTGAGGTTGGTTAGCTCTGCCAAGGCCAAGTCTTGCTACAAATCTTTCAAGTGAAACAAGAAAAACTTTTTTCACTTCCTGGTAATAGCACCATTAACAAAATCTCACTTAAAACATGGTTCTGCTTGCTTTCATGTCTTGCTGACATTTTTAATAAGCTGAAGGAACTCAATAGGCAGAGCTAGCCTGCCATGTTAATCTCATTTACAACTACGTATAATGTGTTAGCAATAAAAGTGAAAGTTAAAGTTTGGATTCAATATGCAAAATAAAGTAAATTTGATTCTTATGAAACTCTGAGTGAATATGTGATAGAGATAGGCATGGAGATATATGAGATTCTTTAATTATGTTATTGAATATTTTATAAGATTTCAAGATATATATAGCTCCTATATGCATATATATTTATATAATCAGTAGATTTACATTTATTGAAAAATTTTATTATATGTAATTTTGAGTTATTGCTAGTTGTTCAGATTACAAATAAAAATTTTGTACTATTCCTTTTCCAAGTTTCTGGATGTGTTTAACTGAAGAGTTTTGGGATTGCAAAGTGAAAGTTTAAAAACTAAATAATCATCTATGCAATTCAGGATTTTCTCTGTTCTAAACAACCAAAACAAATGCAGAAATAAATCAGATATTCATATTGAGATTTGATTAAAACTCTCAGTAATAGCACCTGATTTCAAAGAGTCACACGTAGCATAATAATCTCACTTTATTCTCATTCATTGACTTTTTAGAGAAAATATTACAAATTCAAACTTACAAAGTAAAATCATACTGAAACATGTATTTGTATATTTTTTATATTGGAGTGTCTGCCCAAGATTTCATTTCATTGTTTCATTTCATTTCATTTTTCATTGTTTTCATTTTCATAGCTATGTTGTTGACTTATACTCATTGAACATCTATTATGACCCAATAATGTACTAGATTCTGGGGATTTAAGGGTGAACAAACTGAAAAAGTTTGCTGATTACATGAAGCTCTATTATTTTAGGGAAGAAAATCAAACTGCTGTTGAATTTTTGAAATTGATAACCTTGTAATTTCATTGCTACAAAAAGGAGAACTCAAACTGAATGGGCAAATTCTTTTTTAAAGAGGCATGGCATTGGCATAGACCTCACAGAGAAATGTGAACTGAGTGGTAAGCTGACTTCGGAATTAAGGCAGAGAAAGAAATGAGTGTTCTTTGTTTCATAGTGAGGTGCCCAAAATCTAAGCTTAAATGCCTGGAGTTTTCTCTGTGGTGCAGAAGACAGGGAGAGAGAGGGAGGAAGAAGAACAAGACAGAACCATCTCTGCAAAAACAAAACAAAAGAAAACAAAACAAAAAAAACCCAAACCAACCAGCCAAACAAAAAAACAAAACCTCTAGTATTTGCTAATTTCCCCGTTGCTTGTGGATCACAAAGCACAGAGCAGCTGCAGGTCATCGTACTTTAAAAGTTCTAAACACGATCTAAAAATGATCAATCGAAAAATATTTATGAACCACCAGCATGTTCCTAGGTACTATATAAAAAATAAATAAAAACTCCTGGATATCTTCTTAATCCTTAAGAAGTTTGGCTGTTAACTCTAAAACAAATCTGGCCATCCTCATACTAGACACAAACAGACACAATCTATAAAGTTCCACTTGGAATTTGAAAGTTGATCAAAGGTTCCCCATCCTAAGGGTGGGCATAGTTATAGATTACTGTAATGCAATGTGGAATACGAGAGAACACTTTAACAGGGAAGAATGTACAAGCAGTGTGCCATTGACTTTAAGTGCTATAGGTAATAGCAAAAAAGAAACCCATGTGAGCTAATGTGGTTGCAGGAAAATTCTGTGGTAATAGGTCATGACTTAGGTCAGTGGTACACTGAAGCTGTCTTGTACCACTCCCCAAGGGCCAACCATGCATATTCCTTTCCAATCTGCCAATATCAAGTTGATAGCTGGACAGTGGTCATGATGGATATATCTATAACAGGGACACATCACAAATGGCATACATCTCAAATCAGGATTTTTGTTTGTTTTTAATTTTTCTGGAGATTTGGCTAATAAACATTCACCACTATGTCACTGGTCTATTTGGATATATGTTATAAGGACAGGCACTAGATATTTCTATCTGTTGAATATAATCATAAATTTATATTAGTCACTATTACCTGGTGAAATTAGCAATTGTTTCACATGAAATAAATGTTAACTTAGTTAAGTAATAGGAAAGTAAAATATTGAGGCCAACGAACTCAGGCAAATTTATGAAGTGAAAATTATCTTACATTTCCCATAGAAATGTTCCCTGTCCTTAGATATCTAGGGCCTTTATGTCTCCCTACAGATGTGTGGAGCCGTTTGCTCCTCATTCATGTGCCACTTGAAAGTGTCTTCCCTCTCTTCTCTCCCATCAATAGACTTTTCTTGGATCCCTTTTTCTACAGAGTATGGTCGAGACCAAAGTGTCTCACCAAGTTGTTCATGGCTACTTGTAAATGTTCAATGTGATATGCATTCCCTTGGATTAGCTTGGGCCTTGCCCTAAGGAAAGAAGAACAGTAATTTTAGTCTATAACAAGCCTCTTGGACTGAGGCATTTTAAGCAACAAGGAACATTTTTGTCCCTACAATTCCACAAAGAGTCTACTAACTTGACTTGAATGGAATATTGGGCCTGGTTGAAATGGTTTAGAAATAATGATCAAGAAAACTGAAAATGGACAAAGTATTTCTGTTGTGCCAGATTATTTAGTATGAGCTAGGAAATCAATCAATTTTCCATTGGTGGATCCCTACTTTGCTTTTCGCCAGACCAAAACAAATACTGGTGCAAACAGCCAGCTAAAATACCTACCTACTTGCCCTTGTTTTTATTTCTTCCTGTTTTCTTTATTCCAGTGCTCTTCACACTCTCCTAAATAACAGAGTTCAGTTTTTAACTAATGAGAATTAAGGTTAAAAATTTTGGAAGTAGAAGTCTGGGTTAATTCTAATTTAATAGCAGTAATTAATAGAATGGTCTGCAGCCGTAGCCCTGTGGCACCTGATTCCATCAGATCTCGGAAGCTAAGCAGGGTCGGGACTGGTTAGTACCTGGATGGGACAGAGCCTGGGAATACCAGGCGATGTAGGCTTGGGAGAAGGACCAGGCAACCCCCTCCCAAAAATCAATCTGCCATTGAAAACCCTATGAACAGCAGAGAAGCACTGACAATAGTATTTCCCCTGCTTGGGTAGCTATGAGTTGGATATCGATTTGAGGGCACCTAACAACAACAACAATTAATAAAATAATTGGTTCCCATTTTAACCATTAAACATTATACACTGCCATCATTGTAGTTTATCACTCTTCTCAAAAAGATTGACCAAGAGAAAAGCAGCATAGAATAGGAAGGAAAGCACAGACTTTAGGGTCAAATAGATGTAAGCTTAAATCCTGGCTGCTGCTTATCTGTAGTATGACTATGGGCAACTTGCAAAAGCAACTGGGCCTCGGTTTCCTCATTTGTTAAACAAAGTGAATAATATCCACTTCACAAGATAGTGAGACACACCCTGGTAAGTGAAATAATATGTGGTTGTAGAGAATCTAATGCTATTCCTGGCAGCCAATAAGTAGATGCTACCAATATTTTACTTAGTGTTATATATAAACATATTCACATAGACATGTAGTTCGAACTATTCTGGCTCCCCAACATTCAAGGGCATGTTTATGGAACCTTATTATCTAGCTTAAAGTCTCTTTGATGTTATAAATATGAGATAATCTTCTAATTTTCTCCATGGAGGTTTAGGGCAGCATGACCATTGCCATCAGTGTGGAGATGCACGCAGAGAAGAGGTGGAACACATTTGCTGGCAAACAAAAACAAAAACAAAAACAAAAAAACATGAAAGCGTTCATGAGATAATTTTGAAAGCGTTTCTCTGGATTTGGATAATACCCAGAGTGAATTCTGAGTAAGACAGTGCTATCATTTTCATTTTCCTACGGAGTCAGATTTATGTACCTGCTTCTACTTTGATGCCAGAATTTCAGAGCAGTGTACACGCTGCAGTTGGGATCACACTCAGAGGATCAATGGAGCAGGAAAGCATCATCATGCACATCAGTGTAATAGTGATAGTACTTTTGTGATATTAAACCCATGTATTTGTCAGTCTCAAATCATGTTTCCTTTTAGCATTCCATTTCCAAGGCAGAGCAGCGAAGCTTATTGCCTTAGGGAAACAGAGAGTGGTTCCTTCCTGGAACCCATAGGTCACTGATGTGCTTTGAATCTTTAAGCTGGCTGTTTTAGTAAAAGGTAACAACAGTGAAACTCAGGCAATCTGAAAACAGAAAAAGGTCTTCTAAATTCCTTTGGTTCTTGTTTATAAAATCCAGACCTAGATTACGAAAGGATAGAATTATTATTTTTCAGGTGTGTCTAGGGTAGAAAAAAAAAGGATAGAATTTAAAAGAGAAAATAGAAAGTCCACTACTTTCTGTGCTTGTGAATTTATGGGGTGTATTCGTTACTTTGGCATCTTTATGACCATAGTACGTGACAGAAACAATTAAAGGAAGGCCAAGTTTATTTTTGCTTATGGTTTTGGAGGGTTTAGTTCAAGTTGTCAGGGAGGGCATGGCGGAGTAAGTGGAGGGAGTATGTGGAGGATTGCTGTTCATATCTCCGTGGACCCACACGCAGAGAGAGCTTATAGGAGGTAGAGGCTGGCTGGGAATAACCTTCAAAAGCCCGACGCTAGTGACCTACTTCCACCAGCTAGGTCCCATCTCCCAAAGTTTCCACATCCTCTCAAAATAGTGCCACCAGCTGGGGATAAAGTATTCAAACACATGAGCTTGTCAGGGGCCAGCCTGCCTGCCTGCCTGCCTGCCTGCCTGCCTTTCTCTCTCTCTCTCTCTCTCCTTTCTCTCTTTCTTTTTTTTTTTTTAAATGAGACAAGGTCTTGTTATGTAGCTTATGCTGGCCTCAAACTTTCAATCCTCCTGCCTCAAGTCCCCTCAGTGCTGGGATTACAAGCACTCAGCTTTTTTGGTCCTTTTTGTGGATTTCTATTCAAGGAAAATGTGTTAAATAAAATCTACATATTTTGAAAGGGTCTAGGAACATGCCTCCCCTCTGTGTGTATAAGCAGGACTTTCCCAGGCATACAATGAGAGATTGCAAACCTCTAGTACAGGGATCAACAAACTTTTCTTGTTAAGAGAAACATTTAATGCACAGTGGGAAATGTAGTTTCTGTCACAACTACTCAACTCTGCCAACATAGTGGGAAATGTGTCCATAGACAATATGTCCATGAACAACTGTAGCTGTAATTCAATAAAGCTTTATTTATAATGACCAAGTAGCAGGCTGGGTTTGGTTCAGAAGCCATAGATTGCCAAGCTCTGTTTTAAGAGATAGCATAGATGGGGATTTTTTCCAGCATGTTGCAGAATATATGTGATAGTGTGAGGGATACTAGGAAGACTGGTAAACCACTACAGGATTTGGATTAAGACAGGGAGCCGTTATTTTTAAGGAATGTTGTTGTTGTTGTTTTTGTTGTTGTTAAGTGCCATCAAATTGGTATCCGACTCAGTGACCCTCATAGGGTTTTCAATGGCTGTTTCGGGATTGCCTTGGGAGTGGATTGCCAGGCCCTTCTCCCATTTTAAGGAATAGTGATGGGAAATTATTGGTTGAGTGCAGCAAACAGCCATCCAAAAGGCTAGACTATGTCTCAATTATCATTAGCTAAAAAAACACAGCAAGTCATAACAAAAGGGTCTAGAGGACACCAGGGTATCTGAGGTCTCCTCCATGTACTGGACCTTCATGTTAAGTAAGCTTTGTCACCTCTGCCTTAGTCTTATAGTAGGGTGCTATGACAAAATGCTTGAGACTGGGTACAAGTCTCAATAAGGAACAAGTTTATTGCTCACAATTATGAAATCTCAGAAGTCCATGATAGAGCAACAGCAATTTCAAGGCCCAATTTCTCCCTCCAAGATGGGTCTTGAACATTGTGGCCTTATAATGGTCGAAGGCAGAAGGGCAAAAGGGATGAATATTTTATGAAGTCTCTCTCTTTTTCTTTTTTTATTCTTTCTTTCTTTCTTTCTTTCTTTCTTTCTTTCTTTCTTTCTTTTTTTTTGGCACTGAGGATTTGAACACAGGGACTTGCACATGCTAGGTAAGGGCTCTATCACTGAGCTGAAGCCCAACCATGAATTTTCTTTTATAAGGCATTAATCCCATTTACAAAGGCAGAACTCTCATGACTTAATTACCTCCTAAGTTCATCAACATTTAATACTATCATGCTGGCAATTAAATTTCAGCATATGAATTTGAGAGACACAAAATTTGAAGAGGGAAGAGGCTCAGAAATATCTTTTGCTCATTCCTACTAGCCAAAAATACTTTGATGAAGCTTTCCTTGTTATATTTGATATTACAGTTTCTTTCTTCCAATTAGAAAATGCTAATGTTTAACACAATTTTGAAAAATTTACATGTCTCCCTGGATTTTGATTTTGATGGTCACCTCTAGGAGATACACAGTCCTTCCTCTACCACCAACTCTTCCTAACCTGTTTACTCACTTTCCCAACTCTCATCTAGTTGAGAATCACTGATCTAACTGCATATTCAATCAAGGACAGGTGATGTTACATAGTGACAAAATAATTTCTCTAGGAAACATACTTGTATTTGAATAGATCCTTAATATTTGTGAAAATAGTTTAATATTTCTATAGATTGAATTGCACCTCCCCAAGATTCTAAAGACCTAGCTGAAGCACCTCTAAATGTGACCATATTTAGGGTCTTTGTAGATGGTCAAATTAAGGTGAGATCATTGGGTTGGGTCCCCATTCAGTACAACTGGTATACTTATGAAAAGGGGGAAATTTGGGCACATAGGTTGAGATGTAAGACAACGTGAAGATAGCAGAAACACCATAGGCAAGCTGAGGATTAACTGAGCTCATCAGAAGGTAGCAGGAAGGGGCAAAGCAGATTTCCTTCCGCAGCTGTCCAAAGGAACCCACTTTGCTGACATGATTTTGGAACTCTAGGTTCCACAACTGTGGGCCAATACCCTTCTCATTTTTAAGGACCCAGTGTGTGGTGCATTGTTAGGGCAGTCCCACACTCTGTCAGTGGTTTTCCCTGAAGAATATGCAAAAGATTAAGAGCCAAAGCTCCCTGTGAGCATGATGACTTAGGTTTCACACTAGCTTACCCTGTAATTCCCAGGTAGCCCTTGCCAAACCTCTTACTGAGCACACTGAACTAATTCTACATACTTCCACCTGCTTCTGGGTAAAAATTCATTTCTAATGGCACTTCTGGACAGCATGTACAAATCACAATGGAGAAGACCCTGGTCCTGTAGCAGTCTTTTCATCCTGGGGCCCAAAGCCTTGGAAACATGTTTCAAGGTAATGAAGGGAGATACCAACCCTGATACTCCTTTTTTCCCCTCTATTGAATTCTTGGTATTTCTTCCCTGAAGCCATAAGACAAAGCCTGTATCTTCAGAGCAAGAGAGAAATGCAGAGTGGGTAATTATCCTGTTAATTTTAAGGGCATAATTTTAGGCCCCAAAGTGGATGCTTTTTATTGGAATTTTCCAGTTTGGCTGAGTAGAGAAAGCCAAAGAAAACACGAGTGAAACAGACTTTCGTTTGGTTCCAATTCTGTGGCTTCTGCCCTTTCAGAAAGTGGTTTGAGCTTTGAGGATGAATTCTTGCACTGCCAGGTATTTCATTAGTGTACAAGAATACTTTTGAGCTCTTCTTTAGCATGCAGGCAATGGTATTGTGTAAGCTGTACCACAGGGAACAAGGCGTGATTAAAAACATTTGTGGCTCATCGTTAAATATAGGAATCATTATAATTGGATTAATTTAGGAAATACACTGTGATGCCTGAGTTTCCCCTTGAGAGCCAAATGTACATTAAGAGCTAAATTTTCAAAAAAGGAAAGAGTTCACTTTCTCTCATAAAAACATGTGGATTCATAATTCAGACTCCCTTAATCCCAGGCTGCAGCTAAAGCAAGTATACCATCTACATGCCACACTGTGTGATAATTTTACTTGAGTCAAATCTGTCTTCTGCTGAAAACTATGAATGTGAATTTCTGCAAGCGAACCTAGAACTGCTCCATGAAAATGTGATCCTAAAGGTACAACCGGACCTTTGAAAATGCCACTGAAAGCAGTTACATAAATCCTAGTCGAAGAAAGCAGAGTGCCTGATACAGGAAGTGTAAGTGATGGAATAGTAACATAACAGAATACTTTCAACACATCTTTTGTTAGGTAATGTTACCCATGGCATGTCTATCAGTAATATTGTCAGAGGCTGTAATTGAAAAGATGTATTAATTATTATCAATCACCTCCAGCTCTCTTACAGCTGGTAGAGTGATGCCTTCAAAAACTGATGACATAGATGTTTTCTGGTGTACAGGAAGCTATGGAGATGATTTTTTTCCAGCAGGTTAAGATACATTGGATTGGATTTCCTTTAGGCACTGTTCTTAAATTCCTGGACAAAAAACTCCCGGAGATAAAACATCCAGCATTCCTTTCTCTTTTCCCCTCCCCCATTTCAGTTCCTCTCTGTGATAAAGAAAAATTAAGAACACATTGTGGTTAAAAGCCCAGTGGTCTGAGCTGGGAGGATTTGGTTCTGCAGCTAGTCTGGGGCCTTCAGCTGCCTCCTGCTTGGCCTCCCACCCACCCTGTTCTACGTGTCCGTACAGAACAAGCCGTGATAAATTAAGGCAGCTCTGAGCCTGCCCTTGTTTTTCTCCATCTCCTCCCTTATAAACTGCAATTTTGTAGAGACAGGTAGTGGGTTGTTAGGAGAAAGTAATAGATTTGCCGCAAGTTGGGAGAGGCTTTTTAATATTCAGCTGTTGTTTTTAATTGGAATTGGGGAAATATGTGCAGAATAAAACCTGATTATTTTCAACTTCATTCTTTTCTCAGTAATTTGAGATAGTTCCTGGAATTATAATAAACTCTCTGGTGTAGGTCAGAGTCTATTGCAGGAGCCAAAGCAATTCTTCCAAAGCAGCATCAAGAGTGTGATGGCCGTGAGGCTATGAACATCTCTCCAGTTTACTAGAAATGATTCCAGCAAGATGGCAAGGAGAGCAGAGACAGGCTGCTAGGAGGAGTGGTCCCTGCAGCAAGGAATGGGGAGGGGAGGTAAAGTGATGAACAGCCTGAAATTTTCCTTTACCAGATCCTTTCAATTTGTGCATATGTGTAGATTTTTTGGAACACACTTGTGTCATCTTCTGATTGCTTTTGACAATTTGCAGCTATTGAAAACATAGATAAATAGATTGGGAGATAAGTGTTCACTTTTATCACATAAAACAAGACTCCAAAATGAAGAAGCAACTAACAGTTGGCTCAGGATGAGCTCCTGAATATGAAGACCTGATCTTGGCCAGATATTACCTGATTTCCCAGGAATGGTAGTTTTTTTGGTTGTTAAAATTACTAGTTTAGGTTTTTAATCTAATTTTTTCAATTAGAGGAATTTATTTGCTTATTTATTTTTAGTTCCTCTTTTAAAATAAATGTTGATGGGGTTCAGAGTAATAAGGCTTTTGCTATTTCCATTATGCAATTCTAATATCACTTTTTGGTTATTAATCTAATTATAAGAGTGTCATAGCATCAAATTTGATCTTCAATATTTCAGGATCTTTTGAGTTATCTATAAAAACTGTACTTAAAAATTACATTTATTTTGAAAGTGCTATGTTTATATAGGGGGAATGACCCGGCAACCCACTCCCAAAAATAAATCAGCCATTGAAAACCCTATGAATAGCAGAGAAGCACTGACAATAGTGTTTTGCCTGTTGTATGTAGGGTCCCTGTGAGTGAGATACTGACTCAATGGCACCTAACAAAAACATGTTTATATTAAGTTTCACATATAAATCTTGGAAATTCACAGACATCTTAGCAACCACCTGTGTGTTCCCCCGTGATCTGTGGGTACAGGTACCATTCTTCTCTCACATCTTTCCTTTTCCTTCTTCTTTGCTAATTTATACCCATACACAGGCACATGTTACCTACTTGTGATTGTAATGTTTTTCTAATTTTGGCTAATGGGTTTGAAATTGGTGTTCTTCTTGCCCAGTTAGAGGCAAAATATTTGGGTGCTAAAAGTCATCATACCTGTCAAAGAGAGATTGAAATTTGCCCAAATATTTGATACTGGGAAATTTCATTTTTAGAGTCATTAAATTTCCTAATGAGATCTATGCAGTATCATTAAAAATATTCATTCATGCTGGGGCTGAGGCTCAGTGGCGGAGCTCTTGCCCAGCATGCTCAAGCCCTAGGTTCAATCCTCAGCACTGTAGGGGAACAGGGGGAGGGAGAAAGAAAGAAGTATTAATCCACCACAATCTTTCATGTATTCCAAAGGAATTTAAAAAGTAATTTGTTCTTCAAAACCTCAGAACATTGAGTGTTATAACTCTTATTTAAATCCTCACTATAAAACTCAAGGAATTGAAAAATTAATTCATCTAAGCTATTTTTTTAAAACAAAATCTCATTTCCTCAGATGAATACCTTTTCTTTTCCATAATATCCTTATTTTTTATGGATGTATTTCTACCAACACACAATTTGCCTTTGGTGTATGTAACATGCCCTTTGAAAAGTTTGGACCAGTGAGAAATACCTAATGATAAGATTCCTATATCCTTCACTCTCAGTTCATGGTTCCACAATATCACTGTCTTTCTGTCTCTAAATAATTACATTATGACAATTCAGAGAGGCCAAGAGGTAGTATATGGCAATGGTTAAGAAAACAGACTTTGAGGTTTACAAAAGTAATTTAGAATACTGATCAGTTCAGTTTAGGCAAATTACTTAATATTTCCTTTCCTTCATTTTGTTCCCTATAAAAATGAAGATAACAATAGTATCAATCTCATTACCATAAGGATAAAGCAAGATAATATAACGAAAGTTTATCACATATAATACTCAATCAATGTAATGTATTATGATACTGGTTTATCACTGAAAAGGTGCCAGAGGTCCTGTGCACAAATAGAAATTTCTTTATTGGACACATTGCTTTACTTTCCCAGTGTGATTTATTATTTTAGAACAACCATACTAAATTATTCCACAAATGAGTTAGTCTTCATTTCCTGATAGTGATGTTTTCCAGTTGTAATGTGAAAATCACAATTTACAACAGCATGTGAACTAAGGTAATTGGATTAAAAGGGACATGAGACCTCTCCGAGGGGACATACACACGCATGCTGTGTGTTTCTGTGTTTTTATTTGAAGATTCTAAATTCAAGTCCTGCAATAATATTACGTGCCCTTTAAGGGACAAACAGAGACTTCTGAAACTATATTGGCTCCTGAGTCAGCAGTAGGCCATCTCACTGGGAGAGTTCTGGTCAGTGAAGGTGTGTTAGGATTAGATTCAAATTCTAACTAGTCACTCTGTAAGAGGGAGTTTCTGAACAAGTGATTTGATGTGGAGCTTTAGTTTCTACATATGTAGAGTGAAATTGTTAGAATTAAATTAGGTACTATATGTAAATTGGTCAGAACTGTATTTGGCAACAAGAACTTAACCAATAGTAGCTATATCTGAAAATGTTATATGCTACATTGGCTCTGTTGGTGATTCACTTTGCTAAGATTTCACCAATTGAGAAATGAGCCCTGTGGTGCTTGTTTTTGTTAGGTGCCATGGAATGGGGTCTGACTCATAGTGACCCTATATACAACAGAAGGAAACACTCCCTGTCACTCTGCCATGCCCAGCACTGTGCCTGACAGTGCTTCTCTGCTATTCATAGGGTTTTCGATGACTGACTGTTTCTGGAGTGGCTTGCCAGGTCCTTCTCCCAACCCTACAGAACCCGGTGTTACTGGGTGGTCTCCCATCCAAGTACTAAACAGGTTGCATCTTGCTTAGCTTCTGAGATCTAATGGGATCAGATGCCACAGTGCTGTGGTGCTTAGTTGTGTGCAAATACTTTGCAATTCTTCTTTTGGGGGCTCACTTTTCTTGACTTGTGTCATTTCTGAATATGTGGATCCACTCTGGAGAAAAAAAAATTTGGATTAGCTACTCAGAGATGTCTTGTGTTAGGATTCTCTGCTGCTCACTCTGCCATTGTCAGCCTACAAACCTGTCTGAAGATGTAGAGAAAGCGATTTATCCAGTAGGGGTTGTTTACTATGCCAGATAGACTGAAATACATTTAATGTAACAAATTTCATCAAATTTATGATGTCTTTGATTATCAAAAGACATCCAGATTTCAGAAAATATGTATTGTAGACTTCATGAAATATGGCAAATATCAATCTTTAAGTGTTTATTCTCTCTCTCTCTCTCTCTCTCTCTCTCTCTCTCTCTCGCTCTCCCTTTTTTTTTTTTTTGTGGTACTGGAGGTTGAACCCAAGGCCTCCCGCTTACATGCTTTGCAAGTGCTGAACCACTAAGCTGCCACCTCCAGCCCTTTTTTTTTTTTACTTTTTGAGACAAGGTCTCACTAAATTATGCAGACTGCCTCTGGTCTTGAACTTGGGATCCTCCTGCCTCCGCCTCCCAGGCCACTGGGATTACAGGCAGTGTTTATTCTCTTTGAGGACTGAATATGCTTTGTGATTCAAGTTCCTTCTTTCTTTCTCATCACCAACTTAATGGGCTGATTGACACAAGGATGAGCAGGCCGAAAAAACAAGTTTTGACCAATATTTTTGGCTGCCTTTATTGGCCAAGACAAAAAAAATAATAATTCATATCATTTCTAAGACAGCTATTTAATGCAACATTAAGATAATTTTATTTTTTTTAAAAAGGACAGTGTAATAATCTTTTATTATTAAATATAAATGAATATAGAGCATAATTGTAAGTGATGTATTTTATAAAAATAGACATACTGCTTCTATTTAAAACTTTTATGATTATAATGAAGTATTTGGTTTAGAGTTAATTGGACTACTAGCTGTCATATTACTATTAAAATATATTGTTTATTATAATTTAAATAAAATATCTAGTGAGTTTAACATATATATTATCTTTTAGCCAATCCCTCAAATGCATAAGAGTCTATATATTTTTAACAGACAAGTTTGATATGGATGAAATATGCATAACTTATATGGAATTTAGGTCTGTGATTTTATCATTGCTTATTGGTTCTAGATCTACAGGTCTTGTTACGCAGAGTTGCTTTTCAATTCATGATGGAAATCTGGGATATGAATGATCTGGTTCTCAAAATTCTCTATCATATCTTCTATAATCTGCTGCCTAAATTTGTGGCCAATGGGTCTGACATATTGGCTTTAGTCTGGACAACTATTACATAGGGAATTAAATTTTTTCAAAATTATAAACTAATTTATTAAAATGAGCATATGGGATAATATATAACCATATGTAATATACATGCATGTGCACACATGTAGCAGAACCATGTGTAATCCTATACTCAAAAGTTTAATAACTATTTTCACAGAAATAAAATATTAAAAGCACCCTGGGAAGGACATGTTCTGTAAGGTGAGTAGTAGGGTGGCATAATGGGTCTAGTCTGGGCTTCAAGTCAGCAAGGCCAGTATAAAATCCCAGTTTTGCTGTGAATTAGCTATATCAGGGGTCCCCACACTCATAGCCATGCACCACTGCCAGTCTGTGGCCTGTTAGGAACCAGGCCATCCAGCAGGAGGTGAGTGGCAGGTGAAGTTTCATCTCTTTATAGAGTGGGTCCTCATCACTTACCTTCCTGCCTGAGCTCTGCCTCCTGTCAGGTCAGTGGCTATGTTAGACTGGATTCTACAGAACAGCATCCCTGGTGCAAAAAGTTGGGGACTACTGAGCCACAGCTTAGACAAGTCACTTGACCTTGCTGAGTTTCAGGTTTTCCTGCACATAAAGCTAGTAAATATCCTCCTTACAGATGTGCTGAGAAGTTGGTTGAAATAAAGTATGTGAAAACCATTAATTTTATGACTCAGACTGGGTACTCAAAAAATAATTTCACTCCTCTGAAAATCAATAATGTGCAGTGGTTTCTGTGTAAAAGTGTGCACATGCAAACTAAATTGAACATGCACGTAATACAGTTCTTTAGGCAAGAAAACCAAATAGCAATCCCATGTCTGCAACATGGGGCTTCAGTGCCTTTCTCTATGATTCATACTTGTTGGGATTCCCAGGGGGATAGAGAGTACCCCAAACATGCCAAGTCCCAGGAGCTCATCTAGCCCACTAGGAATCCTATGGGGCAAGATAGCAACAGGTCACCTTTGCTGTACATCCAGGTATCTCACTCTTCCCCCCCCCCCCATTGAGTGGGCCAAGATGGCACCCAAGGTACAGTAGCATCTAAAGGCCCCCTAGTGCCTGATTGGTTATTTCTGATCCAACCCTGTTCCCCTGATTGGCTGGCTATCAGGCCATGTAAACTCCAGAGCTCAGAGTTCAGCAGCCATTTCTGAACACCATCCAAGAGAAGCTCACCGGGTCCTTGCAGTTCCTTAGGAGCCTAAGACCCATTTACTCGTCTGCCTAGCCTAGCCTTCAGCCTTCTTCCGACCTGCCTTCATCATACTTCAACCCACCTGCCACCTCTATCTGACCCCGACCTCTACAACACCGGATATCCTACACGGACCTACAGCTTCTCAAGGCAAGACTCAGCGAGTCAAGCTCAGGGCCCCTGAAGTGGCTAAAGCTGGGAGCTGGAAGAGCAACAACACCTGGGCAGAGACAGCAGCTGAGTGCTTCCCTTCTCTAACTCCCTTTTCCCCTCTCCCTAATCCTCCATTCCTTTCCCCTCCTTTGTAAATAAACCCATCCTTCTATCCTGTGTGTGACACTCTGTTTTCTGGCCACAGCCTCGCTACTGGGTGCAGCATCCAGGGCATCCACCTCTTGCTTCCACCCACAACTCAGAGAGAGAGAGAAACCCCAGGAAGAACCCAACACATGCTTCCATTGACAGGAACGAACAGGAGACCCTAGAAACCTACCCATTCCACACTCTCTATCATTCCAGCCGTATCAGTTAACTCTTCGGAGACCCATGGATCAAACTGTTATACTTTTTGTTTCCATTTCTGTTTATCACCATAAAGAGCCCCAGAATCCCGGGATATCTCCTGTGTCCTGCCATCTAACACCCTCATACCATTTCAGGAAATATTGACATAGGGCTTTCTGGAAATTATGAGTGGTGGTTTATAGTGTCTTCTGGATACTCAGCACCATTGTGGAGCAAAGCCTCATCTGGCTCTAACTGGAAACTCGGTACTTGTGAAGCTGCCTCTTCAACTCTCTCCTGTTAGTGCTAATTTCTTCTCATTCTGTTTACGTGTCTGTGCCAGAGCTTGGGTAGGTGCTTACCTCATTCCCTGTTATGGTCTGCTTACCTGCATCCTCGTTTCTGTTTCTATTCTATTTTCTTACCTTTCTCCACTCATTTTCCCAGGTTGAATCTCATGTCATCCATCTTTCTACCACCACCCTCCTTGTGGCAATCACCTACCAATCCCTGGGACATTCTTCTTCATTGTGTGAAGATTTTGCTCCTGGGTCATTGCTTCTCACTTCAATTCTGTCATGACTCTTGGCAATTTTAATATTCTATAAATAACCCTTCCGTACAGTCACCTTTCAGTTCCTTCAGTTTTTCCTACAGTGATAATGCTCCCCATCTGACCACAGCAAGTCATTCACTTGCAAGATCATACCTTAAACCTTCTTATTATCAAAAGTGTTTTCATAATCCCAGTTTCATGTTTCCCACTCAATGATGACCACCCTACCTCCCCACCCCACTTTTTTCCAGCTCAATCCTTCTGGCATTTTGACTCCAACAATCTTTAAGACCTGCTGGCAACTACATCTAGTGAATCTCCTGTTTCCACTGTTCTTTGCACATCTTATGTTTTTGCTTCCCTCTTTAGACTGATTAAATTTCATGTTCAATGAATAAAATCATATCCTGTCATTCACCATCAACATTCTCAGTTCTGAACAGGTTAGTCTCACAGACTTAGGGAGATATGTTGCTCAGATGCTCCTTTGGAAAAAGCTGTCCAGTAGAGAAGGGTATGGTTAGCTGATAGGCTCTAGTTTTCAATACATTTTTTTTTTTTTGTGGTACTGGGGTTGAACTCAGGGCCTTGCGCCTGCATGCTCTGCAAGTGCTGGACCACTGAGCTGCACCCCAGCCCAATTTTTTTACTTTTTGAGACAGGGTCTTGCTAAGTTACGCAGACTGCCTCTGGTCTCAAACTTGCGATCCTCTTGCCTCAGCCTCCCAAGCCGCTGGGATTACAGGCATGCGCCACCGTGCCCAGCTTGGTTTTGGTATTGACCTTTGTGTCTGCTGTTAACTGTTCCAAGTAGTCATAGCCGATGACTGGCTAGATGCTGGTACCAAGGTGTAACAATCTTTTCCCAGTGCAGGACATCTCTGATGGGCTTCCTGTTTCACTGCAAGAGTTTGTCAGCCCACATCATGGTATGTGGCTCTCCTTCCAGTCTTGCTCCTCACTCCTTTCATTTTATTGAGGGATTACTCCTCAATATAACTTTTATATTCTGAATTCCATCTTAGCAGCTGGCACAGCTGACAAAAATAGAACCCTGGTTAACTCTATCTCTCTGCCTATTTTTTGCCTACACTTGGTCATTACTTTCTGATTTCACTTTAAGTTTATGATCAAGAAGATAAAGTGAGTCCTTTGTATTGCTGGGCAATAATACTAAATTTTCATAGCCCATTTACTATCTGACTCCCTTAGATCACTATTTCATATCCTCTGTTTTTTTCTCAGCATCTATATATTGAAAACTCTTGAATTTATAGCTATAACCCAGACCTCATTCATAAACTTTACTCTTTTATCTACTGGCCCACTGGCCCTCCCTATTGGAATGTTTAGTGGGCACCTTGAGAAGGCAAAAATAGAACTGATTCCTTCTACCATCTTGGCTCACATCTGCTGCTCCTGTGATCTTCCTCAACATCATTAATGGCCACTGCATTATTCCAGTTGATTAAGCCCAAATATTATTCTTGAAGATTTACTTTTGCCTATAGTTCACATTTTGGTTATGAGCAAATGCTATGACTTTAACTTTAAAATACATCCTGGATCTGACACCTTCTCAACATGTCTTCTGCTACCGCCTTAGCCTAAGGCATCATCTCTCTTGCCTGGATTGTTACAAATGTCTCCTAAGTGGTCTCTTTTTTAGTCTTTGTGATCCTCTATTCTACTCTCAGCACAAAAGCCATAGTACCACTCCAGAAGTACAAAACCCAAGTTCTATCCTGATCTTCTTTTGCTTAAATCTCTTCAGTGGCTCCCACTCAGAACAAAAACTCATGAAATCCAAAGTCCTCAAAAAAGTCTAAGAGTTTGCCATGATAGAAGCATTGTTACCTAAACACTTTCTTCTTGCTTTCTTTACTCTTGTCCAAAGTCTTTTTGCTGTTCCTGAACTCACTAGGAATGTTCCCACTTCATAGTCTTTGCCTTTGCCTGGAGTTTTCTTCTTCTAGGTATTCACAATCCTCAGTCTTGAACGTCTTTCAGTTTCTTGTTAAAATGTGGAACTTTGCTGTCTTACCTATTTCAGATTAAGTGCCCTCACCTCTGATATTCTGTATTCTCTTTCTGTGCTTCATTTTACTTCATAGTAGGCAGTATTGCCATCCAGCATATCCTGTTTTACTTGTTTTATTACTTGCCTTCCTCACTAGTATAGCAGCTCAATGACAATAGGAAAATTTGCATGTTTTCTTCACTTCTCTATTTCCTGTGCATGTAATAATGATGACTTATAGTAGGTTCTCAGAGACATTTGCAGAATATTAAAGAATAAATGAACTAAATACTTGTTATTACTTTCAGGCATTCTGTTTATAGTTCTAAGGACCAGAAAAGAAATGCACAACTAGTTTATGTCCTGGGTCTTTTTATCACCTAACTGGACAATTTTGTAATGCCTTCATACATACAAGTGAATTAATATTTTGTTATAACCCTTATTAACATGGATTTGGAAGTTATATGCTTATTAGAATTACAGACATTGTCTACATATACCACAAAGCAGTACTTTTTCTTTAGTGTCATGCCTTTCAGACCTCACTAATGTTTAATTCAACCGTTAAATTGTATGTTTTGCCATGATTCTTTAATAGTGTCATGTGAGTAATTCTCATTTTCAACTTAGTAACATAACTGTCAGTTAATAAAAACTGTTACTTAATTTAGAGCAAGGGAGGTTGCAGGCATCCAAATTCTTGAGTATTTGAGTTAGTTAAATTGACTTTCTATAGAAGCAACCCTGATTAAAACAGGTCTAAATAATACACTTTCAGAACAGAAAACAATTCAAATTTCTTTATTCTTCTATTACGATTTATATAATTATGACTCCTCAACCTTTATCTCTACCCCAGATCTTTACTGAATGCCTGTCTCAGACTCATACTTCTTCTTCTTCTTCTTCTTTTTTTTTTTTTTGGTACTAGGGGTTGAATCCAGGGCCTCACGCCTGCATGCTCTGCAAGTGCTGGACACTGAGCTGCACCCCCAGCCCATTTTTTTTTTTTTTTTTTACTTTTTGAGACAGGGTCTCACTAAGTTACTGAGTTACAGAGGCAGACTGCCTCTGGTCTCGCACTTGCGATCCTCCCGCCTCAGCCTCCAGAGCCACTGGGATTACAGGTATGCGCCACCGCGCCCGGCTCTACCTTCCTACTTTTGTATTATGTTAATGATTGTCAGGAAGGCAATGTGCCAGAAAGACTACACAGCCCTCTACTTTTGTCAGAGGTACCTGCATTTTAACCCAAAATATCTGTTTAAATTTCATTTCTTAGAAGGGACCCCGATGTGTGTACTCTGTCTTGTGAACCCCTCCATTGTGCCAGTGAGTGGATTTTTATGCTTTGGGGCTGTCAGATGTACTCCAGTTCTATAACAATGTTCCTTAAAAAGATGCCTCTGTGCTTTGCTTCCCCACTGGATATAGCTTGATAATGGTCCAGTGAGACTGAGAAAATACTCTCAAATTAGGCATGGACTAGTGATAATTACTAATCATTGAATGTCAGTGGGTGAGAGAAGAAAAATCCATGTAATGGCAAATAGATAGGATGTAAAAGTGCCAAACACACTGCCATGGTATTTCATCTATCAACCTTTATAAATAAAGAGCAAATTCAATTAGGCTAAGTAGATGGTTATTTAAAAATAACCGATAAAATTTTTCTTCACCCAATAGTAAATAAGGCTTATATTTAACCACAGCTTAGAATGTTCCAATGTTAATACCAGGGCAGTTTGTTTTCATAGCTTGATCTAAACAACACTTTATGTTGACACTTCTATTGCGTATTTAATGAACTCATATCAAATATGCATGGTAAATAAATACTATGTTCCTGGTAAACCTTTATTCCTTCTCCACACTCTTGATCTTCTCAAGTGAAGTAATACACTTTTCACAGTATATTTCTTCCCTCATGAAAATGCATATCACAACATTGTAACTAAATCTTATTTCAATATTTTTGCAAGACAGAAAAGAGAAATCTAGATCATTGTAAGTGCAGACGAGCTGCTATTTAAAATGCAGCCCTGAACTCTACCTCAGTTTGCTTCTGAGCAGCCAGTCTATTGAGAAACACATTTTTTGACAGAAAGGATCGAACTTTTGGAAAGTCTTTAATCTTCTGTCCATATGGAAAGGCATCATGGCAATGCATACGATATCACCAATAAGAACCAGGGCTGAGGGCAGCGGCTCAAGCCTGTAATCCCAGAGACTTGGGAGGCAGAGGCAAGAGGATCACAAGTTTTTGGCCACAGGCAGCTGGTGTAACTTAGGGGTAAAGTACTACTAATTTCTTCCAAGAACAACGTAAGAAACATTAGAGGCCATAAATTGGAGTGGTTGGGTGTGTTTATTGTCCATGAGGTTGATACAAAATAGTATTACAAGTAACTGGGATTTCAGAGATTGGAAAAGGTCATATAATTGGTAGGCTCCTAAATCTCCTACTTAACCCATTACTTAAGGCACAAGTAAAAGCTGAACAGTGGAAAGAGAGATAAACACATGCACAGTCAACTCACTGCCTCCTGGTTCCTGGAAAAGTTATTTTTAGATTGTGATGCTGCCATGTCCCTTCTATTGAAGGAGCAGAAGATGGCAATTTGCTTCATAGGTTTTTAGAATTGGCGCATGGTTCAGCCAAACAGAGAGCAAAACAGTGATTTCATCTGTTTTCTGCAGATAAATATCAAGATAGAAACTGCTATGCTGTGTTTGTCTTACCCAGTGACAGAACGTGTGATCTGTAAGAATTTTCCTGGTAATTAAATTTTGTAAAGGATATGAATCCCTTTATTTATATTGGGTGACTCTGAGACCAGAAATAACAAATGTTTGATTCTTGAGCTCAATAGACTTTGAAATAAATGCTTGTTTTGTTCATCTCCAGCTTTGGGTATTTTTTGAAATGTAGCTTTAAAGCTAGCCTTCCTTGTAACTCACTATGGGATGTCTTTATACACTGCTGACAGTAATACAACTCATTTTGGGTGATTAACTTAACCCCTAGTATTGCAAGTGTCGGGCTACATTAGCATATCTTTCAAGGAATAGTTGCAGTGTGAGAAAATTGCCTGTAGGATTATTTGCAACTAGGAACCTGTGAAATGTAAAATAAAATTGAAGACTATAAAGTAAAACATCAAAGATACCTAAAATATTAATAGCCAGAACTCTAAAAAGTAATTTAGAAGATTGCATGAGGTAATGAAAATTACTAATTTAAAAACAGAGGTTAAAAAAACTCTAGATGTTAGAACAAACAATAAACAATAGAAATTAATTTTGCTCATATCATACAAGGATTCCAAGGAATGCTGAAGTCATATCCATCTACAGGGTCCATGGTTCAATATTTGACCATTTTGAACTTAAAAAAATAATGAAGGCAAAGTTAACATTTCTCTCATTTCAAAATTGAAGAGAAAATAAAAGTACTTTTAGTAAAATTTTGTGGTGGATACAAAGGGCATTTTCAATTGCCATGGGAAATTTTGTTTCTTCAAAGCACTATTTTTTAAAATTTGCACTGTAGTATTGTCTATGACCATTTGATTGGCTATTTCTAAGGCATTTTCCAAGTTCAAAGCCAATCTATGTGTCAAGTGACATGGTGAATGTATTTCTATTCTTTAGGGTAGAGAATTGGTTGTATAGGCATAATAACTGCCTTGGGAATCATGTATACCTAGTTCAGATCTTGTGCCTACCACTTACCAACTGTTTGGCCTTGAGCAAGTTAAATAATATTTCTAAGCCTTAGTTTCCTCACCTGTTAATAAGTCTTACTGAGACCAGAGTTTCTCAGCAGGTGCTGGGCACTGGGACCCTGGAGCCAGGGCCTTAGAAATAAACACACAGACAGCAAAAGCAAGCGAGAGCAAGGAAGATTTTATTGAGAGGAAAGAAAAAAGCCTCCTTATGAAGAGGGGGTCCCACTGGGTAGCTGAGTTGAGGCTGTTGTTTAGTGGGTTTTATACTGTCTTAAGCTGCCAGTTCTTCAGGGAGTGACAGGGAGCTCATTCCATTGTTTCTACCTAAAGATTGGTTAAGCTAGGTGACTGCTGGGCAGGTCATGTGACTTGTTTCTCTCAGAAGAGCAGGACTTGATCTGGTGACGGTTGTCCAAATCATCCACTACCTGTTTACTTTGAAGAATGGGATTTAGAGAATGAAACTCATGTGGTTTGACTGAAACTTAGCTGAACTAACTGGTTGGTTGGTGACCGCCTTGCCTCACTCTATTTGCCTGACTCTGCCTGAAATTTACTAACTCCCATCAATATCTACCTTAATGTGTTGTCAAAGATTTCATGAAAGAATATTCATAAAACTCTCAGCATATTGTGTGGTAAAATAGCAAACGCCTAGTAAATTGTAACTTTTTTTTTCTCTAATGAATCATCTACAGAAGGATGTGGCAATCCACTCCCGAGGCAATCCTGAAACAATCAGCCATTGAAAACCGTATAAGGGTTGCTATGAGTCAGATATGACTTGATGGCACCTAACAACAATGAATCATCTTTCAAGACAATAGTGCCAGAGGTGGCCATCAAGGCCGTATAGGATGGTGTGAAGCACCATGTGCACATTGTGACATGGCAGAAACGACAGCCTTTTATGGTATCTTTCCTGTGGGAGAAAGATTCTCTGCACATATCACTCATGGGTCTATAGGCAGAAAGGAGACCGGTGGGAAAAGAAAGGAAGTCATACTTTTCAAATCTAGCGAGTAGGGACTCAGTGCTTGTGCTGGTGCCTAAACTGTTGTACCTCTTTTAAGTGATGCCTACTTAATAGAAGGGGGAAAAAAAGTTAAAACTGGACACTATAAGTAGAACATATTATGCTTCCAAGTATCTTAAGATATCCCATGCAGGGCAACCCATCCTCACAGTAGAAGGTTGGAACAAGTAACATGTATATTAAAGAAAATAAAACAGTAAAAATAATAAAATGAAAGAAGGACGAACAGGAAAAGGAAAGGAATCACATATGTGAAAAGGGCATTTTAGTTGTGATATATATATATATATATACATATATATATAAATAATCTATATATCAATATATATATATAGATATTCTTGAATTTAGAACAAAAATATTATTTCCACTTTACAAATAAGCATACAGGCTTAAAGTTATCTTACTTGCCCATGTACACAGTATTTAGGGAATCAGGAGCTTAGGAAATATGAAAATTTTTTTTTGAAATCATTGATATCAATTTAGATAATATTATAAGACTTGAAGAAATTAGACTCTAAAATAGGCAAAAATTACTGTAAAAGTCATTGTGAAAGTTGAACTTAAGTAACATGAATTCTATCAATTTATGGCAGTTGTACTGCTATTGTTAATCATCATATATTTATCATCTTATACATATTATGTATATCACATATATATACCATTAGACTTTCCAAGTTATTATTATAGCACAAAGAATACATATGGTAAATTTAGTTATTGTGGATACAGTCATTACTTTTTAATATCAATTGAATGATCATTAGAAACATACCACTTCACAAAATATGCTGAAAAATTAATGGGACAGAGAGCACAGTTCTTTCCTTTATACATTAGTGTCCAGATCTAGTCCTTAGCAGGTCCTTGGATATTTTGTGTTTATTTCCAAAAGTTTGAATCCTGTGATCTGTGTTATCATGGAGCTCATACTATAGCTAGGGATCATAATGCAATCAAAAACAATATAATATTAAACAAAACAATATAATATAAAAATATTAAGAAAGAACATAATTACAATAAATGATATGGCTTAATTGATGCTGTGAGAATTCAGAAAAAGTCACTGAGGCTAGACTATGTGGGAAAAATTGTTAATAAATGTTAGGAATTAATTTGTAAGAGGTCATATAAATAAAAATATATGAATAAAAATGAAAATACTAATAATAGTCATTGGAAAAATTCTTTATATTCTTGGCATTAGGAAAATCCTAACCATGAGTAAAATCTAGAGGTTTAAAAAGACAAATTTTCAACATGAAAGTAAAAATCACATGCTGAGTAAATAAGAATATGCTTTAAACAAGAATAGAACTCAATAGGCAAACAAATAATCAATTCAAATTCATCAATCTCCTAACTACAAAGAGAGCTTATAGAAATTAAGAGAGAGATACTCTGCTCCAAGGAAAAATAGACCCAAGGTGTGTACTGACAGTTCACTAAAATAAAAATACAAATAGTTCTTAAGCATATGAAAAATTACCTAATCTCATCTGTGATAAGTAAAATGCAAATTCAAACTACTTTGAAGTGCCACTTTTCAATTATCTTAGCCAGGAGTGGAGTCCTAGATGAACCACATGGACTAGATAGGAAGGCAGGTTCCTCAGAAGAGTTCTTGTATAATGTCACAGGAAAAGGACAAATAGATGGTTGGAAGCAAGCACTATTACTACTACTACTACTACTACTACTACTACTACTACTACTGATGATGATGATGATGATGATGATGATGATGATAATATCAACTATCTGGGAAAAGTGCTAAAACTATGTTATATCATTATTTCCTCTTGACATGAATATTTCTATTAAATAAATATTCAGGAAAGATTCAAGACTCAAAATAGTTTGTATACTCAAATATAATTTAAGACTTTGGCTTTTAATCAAAATGGAATAACATGGCAAGAAATTTGTCCTACCATTTTAAACAACTAAAAAATAGGCAAAATATATTAAATCAGAGTTTTTAAGAAACTGAACATTAGAGAATGAAGGGCAGTAATCCTTAAGTCAGGAGACAAATGAGGTAAGCCCTAAAATCTGCCCCACTTTATTGCCTGAAGGGGATTTCCAGGCTTCAGCACATGAAGGGGTGTAGGGCACTGCCTAGAGAGGCAGTTTGCCCTGGGGCCTATCTAGGCCCCTTGGAGGACTGAGGCTTATTCCCCAGGCAGTCACCTTTGCCCTACATCTGGGAACTCAGGGTTGTGGAGCTCTCCAAGATGGTGCTGACATCTAAACCCTTGCCTCAGACCCCTCGACACTGATTGACCATTTCCAAACCCCTGGATGGCTCCTGACTGGACAGTTCAGGAACTATCCGTGATTGGCTACTTTTACAAAACCAAATTTGAATATCCCCTCTGATTGGCTGAAATCCGAATGGGGTGACTGCCTCTGATTGGTCCCCGGCTAGCCCCAAAAGAGTATACAAGGGCACATATACAAGGGCACATGTACAAGTATACACAGAGCAGTTTGGGTCCATTCTATCTACCGGGACAGACAAGGAAACAATAAAGAGCTGTTGGAGACGAGCACTCGGAGTCAGCATCTTCACTGGGAAGAAAGAAGCATGGAGCTGCCGTGGCCATCAGCCTCTGAGCTTGCCTTTCTCAAGGCTTCTCAGAGCAGCCATGGGCATAAGCCTCCTTTCTAGGTGGTGCAGCTCTTGGGTGCTCGGCTCCCCGTCACCAGACGACGGGTCTTTGGTGGTTGGTTCCTGCTCATGTCCAGAGCGAGTCTAGCAGCAGGGCAATGCACCACAAAGGGGGAAGCCATGTAGTCCCTGGAAGACTTTTGAACAGGGCTTCAAACCCACGAAAAGTGGGTTTAGGTTCAGGTGCAGGTTCAACACGTTAAAATTTAGAAGGTTTAGGTTCAGTTTAGGTTCAGATTTAAATCCTATGTTCAGATACCAGAGCTTCCAATAGAACCCAAACCTGAATCCTTAATCCATTCTCATCTAAATATTTAAAAAATTTTTTTCTGAACCCAAATATAGTGAAAATTTAGGTTAGAGCTCAGCTTTTAATTTTGTTTATCATTAGGTACCTCAAAATTGAAAAAAAATGTATTTGTCCATCTGCACATAGGATTAAAATTTTAAACCCAAACCTGAACCCAACCAAAACCCTCTAAATTTTAGCATATAGAACCTATACCAACCAAACATGAATCCAGTTTTTCATGGGTTTGAAGACCTGCTTCTGAAATTTGGCAGTTGCTGGGAATCCAGGGAGATCAGCCTGGCTTGAATTCACAATTCGAAGTACTAGAAAGTAAAGTACACCAACAGAAACTAAAACTCCAAGTATCTGCAGGGGGTCCCCCCTTGAGTAATTGGCAAAGTACTGCTTAGCTAATAAGTCTGAGAAGACTACTAAAGGCTAGGAAAAGAACTATCTGATAGTATTAAAAGCAACAGTATTCAGAGCTCACACAGTGCTAAGAATATTACTTATTCCCTAGCCAAACTGGAAAATCATGTAATTTGAAGGCAACTGGGCAAATCCTCAAAAGAGCCTTTTCTCAGTAGAGGGGAAAAATTAGACATAGACTGCTATTTTACTTCAGCCTTACAAATCTTAAAAGTGAAACCCAAAAGGATCAAACTGTTTCCAAGTTACTTAGCAGAGTCTTGCAACAGAGCTCAGGAATTTTAGAGGAATATAAAAATATCCCACATCCAACAATGTATGATTCATGATTTTCAGTATGCAATTAACGAATTAAAAGGGATGAAAAGAAGCAGAAAAATGAAATCCATAATGAGGATAAAAATCAATTGAAACCAACCTAGCTCTGAAACAGATGTTAGAATTAACAGACAAGGATATTAAAACAGTTATTATAACTGTACTTTCTATATGAAAAAAACTAGAGTAAGAATTGACAATGTTACAGAGACTTGGAAGACTATATATATATATCAATATATATATCAATAAATATCAATATATATATATTGATAATCAAAACCAAACTTTGGCCTAAAATGAAAACTATAATGTCTGAGATGAAAAATATACTGGATGGGATTAATAGCAGAGTAGACATTGCAGAAGAAAAGATTAGTGAACCTTAAAACGTAGCCTAAAAGACCAACCAAAATGCAAAACAAAGAGGAAAACACATAAAATAACAAGAAGAAAGAGAAAGAAAGAAAGAAAGAAAGAAAGAAAGAAAGAAAGAAAGAAAGGTGATCAGAAAGCTGCAACATAGCTTTAGGCATCCTAATATATATATGAGCAGGATCCTTAATGGAGAAGAGAAGGGGCAAAACAATATTAGAGGAAATAATGGCAAAAATGTCCATATTTGATGTAAATTATAAACCCACAGATCAAAGAAGCTCACTAATCCACACACATAAAACTATACCAAGGCACAAAATAACCTACTTAAAATGAGTGATAAAATTAAAAAGATCTTAAAGGCAGTCTGATAAAAAAACATGCCATTTACAGAGGATCAAGAACGGCAGCATATTTCTTGCTTGAAACAATGCAGGTGAGAAGACAAAGGAGTTTTTTTTTTTTTTTTTAAGTACTGAAAAAAGAAGAACTATCAATGTGCAATTATATAATCAAGTCAGTTTCAGCTTGAATCACCTGAGAGAGAAAGAGGAACAAAGCCTTTGCTTACCAGGGGCAGATGCCACTGGCTGCTGTGAAAGCCAATAAGAAGATACAGCTAACAATTGTTAACAAATTGTTAAAGGAGGAAAGTGGGCTGACATGAGAGGGCAAAGTCTCTGGGGACTTTTGATATTATAACATTATCACATTCTTGTAGGAAAAACCTAGGTAATAAATCCCCAGATAAATTTCCTACTAGTGCTCAATGGGAGGAGGCAAGAGCAGCCACTGCTTCAGCTCTACCTCAAACCATCTTCCCTCTCTTCTTTCAGGTCAAGTTCTTCAATATTTGAGGGTGGGGGGTGGGGTTGAAGAATAACAACTACAACAAAGAAATGGTGCTTTAGAGTACCTGTGGAAGTCCACTGCAGTTTAGAAAAGGGGATTTTTCTAAAGGCCTAACCCATGGGGAAGAGCAGGCAAAAGTTCCAGGCTCAACATTATAGCAGGAAGAGAGGGAAAACCATCTGTGAAGAATATACTCCCTTTGGACTTGGATACACTATACTGATCTAAGATTGGAGTTTAATTAAAATATTAGCAAATGCCCTTTCCCTCCTCCCCTACCACTAGGTTCACAGCTGTTGAGTAAAAATAAAAGTGGAGTACAGCTGGGAGAGCTGCAAGAAGCAGATTCTCTCTGAGGGACAGTGGAGTGGAAAAGTATAATACCAAGGGGGAAGGGCACACTTTAAAAAGTTGCCTTAGGCAACAATCCTGTACTCTAAACCCAAGATATCACTAGAGGAATGTGGAGCTTGTGGTGAACAGAGGCTAGCCATAACAACAAATCTTAAAGATAGCCTAACTTCTCTCTAGATTAATTAGCAAAACCTTCCCGAATGGGCCTTTGAAAAAAGGTGCCCTCATTTCCAAGCACAGAAATATATACTTCAGTATCTGCTATCATACATAAGCTGTTGGGCTCTCAACAGAAAACCACAAGGGTTGTCGGAGAATGTAGCTCTGTGGTAGAGTGCTTGCCTAGCACACAGGGGGCCCTGGCTTTGATCTCAAGCAGGACAAAACAAAACAAAGCAAAAACTATGAGACATTAAAAAAAGGCAAGAAAAAGCCATATTCTACAGAGACAAAGCAATCAACAGAACTGGACTCAGTTATGACACTGATGTTGAAATTACTTGACAAAAGATTTAAAATAACTA
Organism: Pedetes capensis; assembly: GCA_007922755.1. NCBI lineage: Eukaryota > Metazoa > Chordata > Mammalia > Rodentia > Pedetidae > Pedetes > Pedetes capensis. The sequence goes on along the minus strand of VMDO01021770.1, from coordinate 1,178 downwards.
TGATTAATGCATTAAAAGGGCCAGTGGAAAACAGACTGCATGCAAGATCAAATGGATCATTTTAACAGAGGGAAGCTAAAAGAATTAAATGGAAATGCAAGAAATCAAAAACATAGTGACATAGATGAAGAATGTCTCTTTGGGGCTCACCAATGGACTTGGACACAGGGAAGTAAATCAGTGAACTTGAAGAAAGGCCAACAGATTACACAAACTAAAACACAAAGTAAGAAGGGGTCTAGATGAGAAAGGAAGAGAGAACAGAGGATCCCAGTTTCATGGAACAATATCAAATCATTTAACATAGGTATAACTGGATTTATGGAAGGAAAGGGGAGAGAAAGAGCAGCAGAAATATTTGAAGAAATAACAGCTGTAAAATATTCCAAAATTATTGAAAAAACAAGCTAGTTTAAGAGGATTATAAAACATCAAAGAGGGTAAATACCATAAAACTCACACTTAAGGATTTTATATTAAGACATATGAATTTGAAATACAAAGAGATAATTTTGAAGGCAAGCAGGAAAAAAGATATGCTACTTATGAAGAAATAGAATAAGAGTTACAGAGAACATCTCATCAGAAACACTGCAAACAAGATGAGTGGAGGATATCTTTAGAAGGTTGAAGGGGGAAATAAAGAGGGAAAAAGAAAAGAAAAAAGAAAAGAAAAGAAACCCTCTGTCAACCCAGAGTTCTATACCCAATAAAATATCTTCTAAAAGCAGAGAAGAAATAAGTACTTTCTCAGACATACATACATACATACATACATACATACATACATACGTACGTACGTATCCTGCAGGAGGCCCTCTGTTCAACCCCCAGTACTGAAGGAACAATAATGAGGACAACAACAACAAAACACACAAAAAATTCCAAACCCCGAATAAAGCAAAACAACCCTCTCCCAAAAAGGAGAGATTTTATCCCTGGCAATTCTGCTTTACAGAGCATTTCAAAGGAGGTTTCTTTCAGGTAGAAGTATAGAAGTATTATGATATTAATTAGAAGAAATCAGAGTTAAAAGATGAATAAATTGAGGCATAATAAAATTTACTTTTCTTTTAGAAGTAATGGCTCTAAAAGATATTGCTAAATAAAATAGCAATAGTGTGTGTTTTGTGTATATGTTAAAATTATAACAATTGTACAGAGGAGTTAAAAGAGGA
>VMDO01021769.1:0-34760 GCA_007922755.1 Pedetes capensis | reverse complement strand
AGGACTGCAAAAATGGGAGAAGGACGTGGCAATCCACTCCTGGGGCAATCCTGAAATAATCAGCCATTGAAAACCCTATGAGGGTCACTATGAGTTGGACACGACTTGACGGCACCTAACAACAACAACAACAATGGTATATATACATAACAAGTTCTGTGTTTCTCTGGTGGAATTTGGTCTCGTGCACATGGTAAGGACAAAGCTCAGGTTTAATTATAATGATTAATTCCATTGATAAGGTGAAAATTTAGTGGCGTGTTTTCTACTGTGGAGGTAGAAAATACAATCAGTTCTTGAATGGAGAATCTGGATCTAGTCTTGGTTCTTCTGCCTTGAGCTCTTCCGGGTCATTGAGAGATCCGAGGCTCCTGTCGACCCCGCCCTTGGGGAATGTGTTACTGCCCCTCCCCCAGGGCTGTCTGGATGGGCCTCTGGCCTCAGCAGAGGCCTTCAGTCGTGACTCCCAGGAATGAATCAAGAAATTCCAGGGCCTTGTAGGTACTTGCCTAACTCTGCCTCTTCGGATGAGATTACTGCTTACCATACATCCCCCAGAAGGCTTTGGGGGAAAATCTAGAGGTGTATATAGGCATTATTCACCCTTGCTAATGAATAAGTCATCTTGTGTAGATGACAGAGCTGGTCTGGGGAGGTGACTTCATGGGCTCTGAAGAAAGTGATGAGCCATGCAGAGTCTGAGCCTTGGAGTAAATCACCCCGCTGGCTGTTGGATGACAGCCGGGCCACCCAGCAGCTGTGCGGAGCAGCCTCAATCCCAACCCATGGGAACATAGCCAGATCCATGTTTCCTAAGTTTCCCATAGGTGGAACCCACTGAGTAAGTTGGCCCTGGCCTACAGATTGGCCTTGGGTTTCTGGGAGTGGGGGAGCTGGGGACAAGGAGAGTAGCTGGCTTGACTTCAAGGCCCAGACAGGGGAGCCAGGGCTTTGGTGCCCACATGTTGACAAAGTTCATGCTTTAGAAGAGAGAAAACACAGGAGGCCTTGGGCAGGGCTTGGTCATAAGGGGATGGAATACTTGTGAATTTCAGGTCATTAGCACTCCAAACTTGAGGTAGCTGGGAGATTAGTCCAGATAGTGGAACCAGCCAAGACCAGCTCCAACAAGGGCCATGTCAACCTAGGTGAGTTTTGGTGTCTTATCACAGGCAGCAGGGCTGGGCTTGGTGGTCCTTCCTTGCCAGCCCTCACTCAGCGTTTAGGGACCAACACTGGAGGGAGACAGATTCATGTTGAAAGGAAGGAAGACATCCTGGAAAAGATCCACCCTTCATTGCTGAGGACTAAAGAGGCTCCATACCTTATTCCAGGTGCCAAATCTCTGACAGGGGTTGCTGGACTTAGCAAATAAAAATATAATATGCCTAGTATAATGCCGCTGGGACTACCGGATCCCATATGCAAAAAAATGAGCTGGATCCCTTCCTCACACCGAACACCAAATGTGAGAGCATTGATAAATGTAAGAGCTAATTCCATAAAACTCTTGGAAGAAAAGATGGGATCAAATCTTTGTGACTTCCAGTTATATAAAGGCTTCTTAGATATGACAGCAAAAGAAAAGTAGACAAATTAGATTTTATCAAAATGAAAATTTTATGTTTCAAAGCTAGCATGTATGAGGTCCTGGATTCTATTCCCAGCACTGTGATTAAACAACAAAAACAATACAAGAAGATACCATCAATAAAGTGAAAATATAACGTACAAAATGGGAGGAATTATTTGAAAGTCGTATATCTCATAAAGTTCTAGAACCCAGAAAATATAAAGAACTCTTACAAATCAATAAGTTAACCCAATTAAAAAATAGGAAAACTATCTGAATAAATATTTCTTCCAAGAAGATACACAAATAGTCGATAAATGCACAAAAACATTTATTAGCCCTCAGGGAAAGGCAAATCAAAACCACAGTTAGATACCACTTCACACCACTGGAATGGCTATAACAAAAAAATCCCAGAAATTAATAAATGTAGTGAAGTTGTGAAGAAATTGAAAGGCTTGTATATTGCTGGAGAGAATTAAAAAAAAATAAATAACAGTGCAGCAACTGTGGAAAATGGATTGGCAATTCTCAAAAGGTTAACCATAGAGTTACAATATGACCTAGTAGTTCTCCTAAATTATATCCAGGAGATATGAAAGTACATGTCAACAAAACCTTGTACACTAATGTTTGCAGCAGCATTATTCATAAAAGCCCCAAAGGCAAAATAAGTCAATGTGCATCAATTGATAATTGGATAAATAAAATGTGTCATCTCCTCACATCTTCGGTGTGAGGAAGGGGTCCAACTCATTCTTTTGCAATGGAATATCATTTGACAATAAACAGGAATGAAGGACTTCTACATACAGTATGAATGAAACTTGAAAAAAGTTATGCTAAATCAAAGGAGCCAGTCCTAAAAACCCCACATGTTGTAGGCTTCCATTTACACACAATGTCCAGAATAGGTAAATCTACAGAGCCCAAAGGTAGTTTAGGAGAGGCAGGGGTGAGAGATGAGGTTGGCATGGGGTAGGGAGACTGGTGGATGTTGGCCATGGGGTTCCTCTGTGGGGTGATGAAAATGTTCCAAAGTGGATTGTGGTGATGGTTGTACAACTTCATGAATACACCATAAACCACAGAATTGTACACTTAAATGGGTGGATTATATAGTATATAACATATCTTAATAAAGCTGCTAAAATTCAGACTGTCTAGTTAAAATTGAATTTCAGACAACCAATGACTACGTTTTTAGCATAGGGATATCTCTTGTACTTTATCCTTATGCTAAAAAGGTATTCATTATTTATCTGAAATTTAAATTTAACTAAGGTCCTGTATGAGTCACCTGCATTGAGTTGCCATTTGCTACCTTTTTTCCCCCTCTGGGGACCCAGGATCAGAGGTGAAATCAACCTGAATACTGGGCCTCCATGAGAGTTTCCATGGTTACCTCCAATCCACCTGTCAATCATTGCACCCACGAATGAGGGTTTTCCTAGCTGCTCTCAGTGAGCCATTACTCTGAGTGTGAGGATGTGTAGATTATGTGGGAACCACTGGGTTCTTTTCTGCATGCTTGACCTTGTGTTAGACTTTTGTCTGTGTTTCTTCTCCTCCTGTGTTTCTTCTCTTCCAAAGCATGAACTTTGTCAACATGTGGGCACCAAAGCCCTGGCTCCCCTGTCTGGGCCTTGGATTCAAACCAGCTACCCTCCTTGCCCCTGGCTCCCCCATTCCCAGAAACCCAAGGTACTCAAGTACCTGAGAGAAACAATTTAAAGGAGGAAGGGTTTGTTTTCAGCTCACGGTGTTGGAGGGTTCAGTCCATGGTAGCTTGGCTCCACGTACTTGGGCAGAACATCATGGCGGCCAGAGCATGTGATGGGGTCTCTGCTTCCCCTCATGGCAGCTGGGAAGCAGAGAGAGAAGGGACCAGGCATAATCTTCAAAGAGCCCTCCAGTGACCTACTTCCTCCAGCTAGGTGCCCCCTCCTAAAATTTCCACCACCTCCCAACACAGCGCCACCAACTGGGGCCAAGCAGTCAGCCCGTGAGCCCATGGGGGACATTTCAGATTCCAACCATAACACATCCTAAGATGAGCTCTTTCCCGAGACCTTGCCTGGATTCAGTGTAGGTTCCGTGGCTCTTCTGGTTACTTTCAGATCATTGTTTTCTGGGCATGTGATTCCTCTCAAAGCCTCAACTCAGTCATTAAGATGTGCAGCGCTATCAACACACTCATTAAACACCTCTTGCCCCTGACAGCTGCCGCCTCTGCTTCCCAAGGCCAGCCACAGGTCAGCCATCTGCCCTGGGGAAGGGGCCTTGCTTTTGTCTCTACTTGTGGGTGCCCTCCTCCCCTCCCCCCACTCATGTCCAGGAGAGCGGAGGGGCTCAGGAGGGCCCACAGAATATGGAGTAGGATGGGTCCTAATTATTCAGTATCAATATGGCCCTGGCCTTGGAGATATTTGAATAGGACTCATCTCTCATGAGAAGTTTTGTATTCCATCTCATACCGCAGCTGTCTGCTTAGTTCTTAAACAGTGTCTGTCGATCACCAGTTGAACACAAGACACTTTGCTCCCCGCCACCCTGGGTCTGCAAGGCAAATCCACTCCAGGAATGCATGGCGTTGCCACCCTGGCTCACGCTCGGGGTTGGGGTGACTTGTCCAGTTAGGGGAGCATCGGGCTCGGCCTTGGGGCCTGTGGGTCCTAGGGGGTCGTGCGTGCAGCCTGGAGGCCCAGACTTACTTGGAGCTTCCTGGCTTGGTGGTCTTCTGACTGTGGGTCCAGGAAATTCCAGGTCATTGTCTCTCCTCAGTGCTGCTGGGTACTAATCACAGCACACAGACCCCCCACAACCGGACAGTTTATAGAGTAGGATGCATGATCTGATGTGTGCATTGCACTGAGCCTGCCCATAACCTCCAGGGAGAAGGCAGAGGTTCCTCATGCAGGCCTCGAAAGTAAGTCTGGTGAGCACGGCCAGCAGTGCCTCTCTGGGATACGGGTGTGGGCGGACCCCGTGGCCTCTGACCCTCTCTCTTTCTTTCTTTCTTTTTTTTTTTTTTTTTTGCAATACTGGGGGTTGAACCCAGGGCCTCATGCCTACATCCTCTACAAGTGCTGGACCACTGAGCTGTGCCCCAGCCTATTTTTTTACTTTCTGAGACAGGGTCTCGCTAAGTTACACAGACTGCCTCTGGTCTCGAACTTGTGATCCTCCTCTCCTCCCTCCACCTCCCAAGCTGCTGGGATTACAGGCTTGCGCCATTGCACCCAGCTTTTGACCCTCTCTCTTGTACTGTTGTGTGCTCGCTCAGGAAATGGGGACTCAGGTCCCTTCCCAAGTGGCCTGGGCCCTAAGACATTCTTCAGAGAATTGTTCTGGAATGTTTCCCGCAATAGTCACTTCCTCAGAGGAAAGCAGAGGGGTTGGAAAAGTGCAGAAAGTCAGCACTGAGGTTACTGAGACCTAAGGGGTGGGGGGATGTTCAGGAATCAGCATCTTTGGAGAACCCACATGATCACAGGGGAATCTGCAGGGCGGGGACCAGGGCGAGGCTCCATGAGCAGTGGCAGGGAGGGTGGCAGGTACCTGCCCTCCAGCTTGCATAGCGGCGTTATTCACAGAAACCAAAAAGTGGAAGTGACCCAAGTTCCTCTTCCAGTGGATGCGTGGATAAACCAAATTCAGTGTATCCACACAATGGAATATTACTCAGCCTTAAAAAGGAAGGAAATCCTGACATATATGGGTGAATCTTGACGACATTACACTCAGTGAAATAAGCCAGTCACCAGAGGACACGTACTGTATGAGTCCACTTATGTAAGTCCCTAGAGCAGTCAATTTCATAGAGGAAACAGCATGGTACATGCCAGGGCCTGGGGAGGGGACAGGAAAGGGAGTTAGTGTAAATGGGAACAGAGTTTTGGTCTGGGAAGGTTAAAAAAGCTCTGGAGATGGAAGGTGGTGATGATCGCATGATACTGTGAGGGAATGAGGGAGGTAGGACCTCCGAGAAGGAAGGGGCTTCCAGATGAAGTCAGACCTCAAGGGGAGGGGCCTAAGATGGAAGCCAGACCCAAAGGAGGGCACGAGGGAGGAGCTTCTGGCGGAAGCACACCTCCAGGAAGTACGCTCAAGGGGCGGGCTCTGCCTGAGCCTAGGTCAACTTGCCCTGGCAAGCGTCGCTGAATTGTCTGCCTAAAAATGGATAAAACTGGGGCTGGGAGGTAGCTCAACAGTAGAGCTCAGCTTAGTGTGTGCAAGGGCCTGCGTCCAATTCCCAGCAGCCCCTAGAAATTAAAAAGAGGTTAAAACGGTAAATCTTATGATAAGGATATTTTACCACAACGTAAGAAAGGTTGAAAAAAGACAAAAAGAAAACAAAAAAGGCAGTTTGAGGGGCCTCCCAGCCCTACTGGGGGGGCCTGAGCTCTTCCTTTCCAGCCGCCACGTGGCTCCGTGACCTGACTGTGAGCTGGAGGCTGGAGCCGACCTGTGGGCCCCAAGTTCAGGATGCCTGACCCACAGTGGAGCCGCCCCCTCTGTGGGGAGACTCGCCCCGAGCCCAAGCACTGGTTCTCAGCAGGAGCCGGTTGCTGCGCAGTGGGCCATGCTGCTGGGAAGTTACGGCCTGTGGTCCTGTATCGGGCAAGGCTGGACGCTGGCCCTGGACCTCTGCCCGTCTATCCCCAGGCCCGTGGACAGGACCACATGGCTTTATCGCCATCTGTTCACTGATCATTGATCACTGAAACTCATCTGAGAGCTCCTCTCCCTGAGGGCCTCTGTGGTGGCCTGCGGGGTGGCCCCCCCTTTTGCACGTCCCCATGCCAGCTTGAGGGCACCTAACAACGACAACAACAATAACAACAACAACGACAACAGTAGCAGCTCGGGCTCCTCCAGGTAGAGGCCTGCTGGTCTCCTTTGCTCCTTTGCCCACCTGCCACCCCCAGGACACCGCGTGGCCCTCAGTGGCAGCCTGTGCCACGATCTCACTTGGTCGCACACAGCTCCCTGCCTGGCATGAAACCCAGTGCATGGGCCCAGGGGTGGCTGCTTCCTGGCCCACGTGTCCTCTGGCCGCCAGCCTGCGCATCACGGCCAGGCCAGGCCTCTCTGTGAGTCTGGTGTCCCCCCGGAGCCCCACACAGGGAAGCACAGGCCCTGGGGAGCCCCTCCTCCTCGCGCTTCCGAGCTGCTCCGGCACTGAGGGCCTCTGTGCACTGAGCTGAGGAAATGACTGCAGCTCAGCAAGGCAGCGGAAACATTAGAAAAAGATTATAATGGGTCCGCGGGGAGCGGAGTCGGCTTCTCTCTCGCCTCTGCCTTTCGTTGATGGGCTGGCTCCGTATTCTTTCGGGGGCTGTGTCCGATCTCCAGTGTTGTTGGCCAGGCTGGCATCGCGCTGTCGGACAAGCCCTGGGGACTGCTGACCCAGGCCCTGCCAAGCAAATCCCAGGTTCACTTCCTGACACTGTCGATCATATTCAAGGGTTTCTGTCCAAGGAAAGAAAGCTTTGATAAAGAGTCAGGCTGAGGCTGGGCGCAGTGGTGCACGCCTGTAATCCCAGCGGCTGGGGAGGTGGAGGCAGGAGGATCGCAAGTTTGACACCAGAGGCAGTCTGTGTAATTTAGTAAGACCCTGTCTCAAAAAAAAAAGGTAAAAACATGGGCTCAGGGTGCAGCTCAGTGGTCCAGCACTTGCAGAGCATGCAGGTGCGAGGCCCTGGGTTCCACCCCCAGTACCAAAAAAAAGAAAAGAGGCCAAGAGAAAATATCTGGAATATCGAAAACTGGCAGCGCTTTACAACAGAGCTTCCACTCCAGAAAAATTCTCAGACATCATCCAGAAAAGCAGTGGGTTTATCTCGCTAACTCATATCCTTGCTTCTTGATTATTTCTAATATCTTTCAGTCATAAGGAAGACAAATGTTGAATAAAGTTTAAGACAGGATGTTGTGACTGACACGATCTAAAATCTGAACATTAAAAAAATTTATATGTTGGTACAGGGAGGACGTATTCCGTGGTTTGTTTTGTCGGGAACGCTTGTGGCCCCTGGAATTCGCTTGCTGCAATGCAGCGGCTGGTATGGCTTTATTTGGAGAATGGGTCCTCTAGGGAGGTAACTAAGGTTAAGTGGGGCCCTAATCCTTTAGGATTATCATCCTTATATAAAAGATATCATTGTCAACAATACAGTAGCCAAAATATATAAATCACTTTCATGTCCATTGCTGGACAAATGGATACAGAAATTGTGGTACATGTCGGGGTTTGGCTCGACCCCAGCTAAGGCTTCCCAGCCTTGCCTGGATACTGCTGATGTCTGGGGACCCTCGGGGTTAGGGTAAAAGCTGGTGGGTGGCGCCAAGAGAAAGACCTCGGGAGCCTTCTTATTATAAAAATAGGAATGAAGATTTTATTAAGTTGCTCCTGCGAAGGAGAGCAAGGATAAGCTGAAGGTTGTAGTTGACGCCGATGGTCCGTGCTGGTCTTGACTCTGGCAGCTCGCCTTCTCCCACTCCTCCTCCCCAAGAAGGGGGAGGAAAGGGAGAGTTCTTTTTTGGCTTGATTGAATCCTTTGCCTCTTTGGGGGCCTTGGTCTTGATTGCAGTCTGTTGAAGGTCTCTAACGGTAAGGATGAGAGTCTCAGGAGTAGGGTGCGTTGGTTAGGGTTGATGTGGTGGGGATGGAAGATGAAGACAAGGGGAACAGAGGACGATGACCAGGGTGGTCAGTGGCTTGCTTATATACACCTTAGGGGTGGGAGTGAACAGGGGAGTGGCCAATCAGCGCAGGGCTTGTGCCAGGAGTAACTGTCACCAACTGACATGCGAATGTTGTTGTTGTTATGTGCCCTCAAGTCGGTATCTGACTCATAGTGACCCTGCATACAACAGGGGAAACACTATTGTCAGTGCTTCTCTGCTGTTCATAGGGTTTTCAATGGTGGATTGAGTTTTGGGAGTGGGTTGCTGGGTCCTTCTCCCAAGCCTTCAGCACCTGGTGTTCCCAGGAGGTCTCCCATCCAAGCACTAACCAGGCCCAATCCTGCTTAGCTTCTGAGATCTGATGGGATCAGACGCCACAGGGCTACGGCTGCAGGCGACATGCAAATATGGGCTTGGAAATGTGCACTTTTGGTAGGTGGGTAAGGCATGGGCAGAGCCAATCATGGGTATCTCTTTACTGACCAATCAGGGGGCCCTGGGTGACCAATCACTGTGGAGGTCACTTCAGAGCTGGACTGGTCAGGGGCCATCTTGGGTAACTTGATGGCAGGGGTAGGAGTGAAGGACCAAGATGTAGGACAAGGGTCACTTGCCCTAAAGGATAGATAGTAGTCCCCAAGGCAGGCCAGATGGGCCCAGGTTACCCGGGTCCTCTCTAGGATCTCCAACAGGTACATATATAAAATGAGATATTATTTGGCCCTAAAAAAGAATAAGATCTTGCCATTTGCACAACATGGATGAACCTGAAGGCCACTGTGCTAAATGAAATAAGCTGGATTCAGAAAGAAAAATATGCATAATCTCATTTATATCTAGAATATTAGAAACATTCAAATATATAGAGTTGGAGAATAAACCTGTGGTTACCAGGGATGAGGGGTGAGAGTGAGGGAGGAAATGGGAGACATAAAGCAGACGATAAAATGAACAGATATCTAGGAAGAACATGTCTACAGAGAGAATGTGCTGCACAAAGACTGTAGGCAATAAAATTGTACTTCATATGGGGTTCATACTAAATGAATAGACTTTAACTGCTTTTTCCACAAAAACAAAAACAGAAAATGGGTAACTATTAGGGCTGGGGTTTAGCTCAGTTGGTAGAGTGCTTGCCCTGTGCACTCTGAGGCCCTGGGTTTGATCCCCAGCACCACAAAAGTGGGAGAAGGACCTGGCAGCCCACTCCCAAAAAACAATTAGCCATTGAAGACCCTATGAATAGCAGAGAAGCACTGACGTGGTGCCAGGCATGGCACAGTATCAGAGTGTTTGGTTCTATTGTACATAGGGTGGCTATGAGTCAGACCCAACTGGATGGCCCCTAACCACAATATATGGGATGAAGGATCTGTTAATTTGCTTCACTATAGTAAACATTTTACTATCTACATGGATCCCATAGCACCACATATTCCTTAAATATGCACAATAAAATATATTTAAGACCAAAAGAGACACCAGAGTGGTTTCTGCCCCTGTCTTAGCAGTACCAAGGAAAGACGCTGTGAGGACACAGCCAGGAGGTGGCTGTCGGCAGCCAGGGAGAAAGCCCTCGCCAAAAGCCAACCACCCTAGCAACTTGACCATGGCCTTCAAGGCTCCAGAGCTGTGAAAAAGATCATTTTCTTTGTTTAAGCCTCCTGGCCTGTGGTACTTTGTTATGGTAGCCCACACAGACTAATACGGACCAATGGTTTTGGGTCAGACAAAATTGGTGTGAAATTCTGGTCCTCTCACTTACTGAGTGACCTTGTACGAGTTATTTAGGCTTTCTGAGCTTGGTAAGTCAGCAAGGATTAACATACCTTATTGTAGGTGTTCCCAAGCAGTAAATATCATTTGGCACTAAATAGACACGCAGCTGCAGAATATGTCCCATGATGCCTTTCTTTGCCCAATCCTTGAATTTTGAAATGTTGCATGTTTGACCACTTGGAAGAGATGTGTCATTGGAATTCAGAGAGCAAACGGAACCCTTTTCCCAATTCAATGTGTATTTCTGTATTTACTCCTTGTTGCAAGGCATTGAAGGCATCCTCTTATGCAGAAGGCAGTTCCCACCGTATTAGTGAGGGCGCACAGATGGACCTCACTACTCTAGACTTCCCAGCAAGGCTCTGGGGAGCTGGAGGTTTGCAGAGAGAGTCCATCCTCTTCTCCTTGCACCCAGCCAAGGGAATTACAATTTTACTCCAAGGGAAAATGCTTCTAAAAGGGCTGGAGGGTTTGCTTGAATGTGTGGTACACCTTCATCCTAGTCCCACCCAACCAGGGTTCACCCAGATGCTAAACACTAATTCTAAGGGGAGCTTTTGTAGGGGCACCAAGAGCACTGGTCTCAGACATGTAGCATTGGTGTCAATTTTGTGTGGATAGGGGAGGCGCAGTGTGGAAGGTCTTTGCCTAGCTTGATGTCATTGATGACAGGTCTTGAAGGTGCTTCTGCAAATGTGGGGACCACTGTTCCTCAGCATTCCCAAAAGCCTTGGCTTGAGGTTCTGCTGAGCCTCAGTTTCCACGGGCTTGGTAGAGTCACTGTTTTCCATGATCCAAGCCTGGCACCACATCTCAGTGTTCTCATCTGCAACTCAACAGAAGTTTGAACACATGGAAAGATTCCAAGAATTCCTTTGTGATTTTCATTGGTTGGGTTCCAGAGGGGGCAGAAGGCAAGACTGGAGCATTTCTCTTTCTCTCTCTCTCTCTCTCTCAAACTAGTATTTTAATTGTACATGTTTATGGGATACAGAATGAGAATTAAGTTCATATATATAGTGAGCAGCTAAAGAAAAAGAGACATGACAAAGTTAAAGAACTAAAGAGAAGATTTCAAAGGGCAGCTTGAGAAGACAAAAAAATCAAATATTATAATGACACATGCAAAGAGCTGGAGATAGAAAACCAAAAGGGAAGAACACACTCTGTTCTTCACAAGGTTAAAAAATTGAAGAAAAAATTCAAGCCTCAAATGACAATAGTGAAGGATTCTGTATGGAAAATAATAAATGATGCAAGAAACATGAAAAGAAAATGGAAGAAATATACAGAGCCATTATGCCAAAAAGAATTGGTGGATGATCAACCATTTCACGAAGTTGCATATGATCAGGAACCAATGGTACTGAAGGAAGAAGTGGAAACTGCCTTGAAGGCATTGGCAAAACACAAGGCTTAAGAAATCGATGGAATACCAATAGAGATGTTTCAACAAACAGATGCAGTACTGGAGGTGCTTCCTTGTTTATGCTAAGAGATTTTTAAAATAGCTACCTGGCCAACTAACTGGAAGACATCCATATTTGTGCCTATTTCCAAGAAAGGGGCTACAACTGAATATGGAAGTTATTGAATAATATCATTAATATCACATACAAGTAAAATTTTGCTAAATATCATTCAAAAGGGACAGCAGCAGTATATTGACAGGGAACTGCCAGAAAATCAAGCCAGATTCAGAAGATGTCATGGAACCAGGGACAGTATTGCTGATGTCAGATAGATATTGGCTGAAAGCAGAGAATACCAGGAAGATGTCTGTGTTCTGTTGACTATGCAAAGGCATTTAACCATGTGGATCACAACAAATTATGGATAATGTTGCAAAGAATGGGAATACCATAGCACTTAATTGTACTCATGAGGAATCTGTACATGGACCAGGAGGCAGTGGTTCAAACAACAAGGAAACACTGCCTGGTTTAAGGCCAGGAAAGGTGTGCATCAGGGCTGTGTTCTTTATCCATACCTCTTCAATCTCTATGCTGAGCAAATAATCTGAGAAGCTGGAAGAATGTGGTATCAGGATTAGAGGAAGACTCATTACCAATCTGCATTTATGCAGATGACAGAACTTTGCCTGCTGAAACTGAAGAACATTTGAGGTGTTTACTTATGAAGATCAAAGAACACAGCTTTCAGTGTGAATTGTACCTCAACATCAACAAAACAAAAATCCTTATAACTGGGTCATTAGGCAACTTCATGATAAATGCAGAAAAGATTGAAGTTGTCCAAGATTTTGTCTTACTTGGTTCTATAATCAACACCCACGGAAGCAGCAGCCACGAAATCAAAAGACCCACTGCATTGGGAAAAGTTGTTGCAAAAGACCTCTTTAAAGTGCTGAAAAGCAAAGATGTCATTTTGAAGACAAAGGTGCACCTGACTCACACCATGGTAGTTTTAGTCACATCATGTGGTTGTGAAAGCTGGGTATTGAATAAGGGAGACAGGGGAAGAGTTGATGCTTTTGAGTTATGGTGTTGGAGATGAATACTGAATATACCATGGACTACCAAAAGAACCAACAAATCTGTCCTAGAAGAAGTGCAACAAGAGTGTTCCTTGGAAGCAAGGATGGTTAGACTTAGTCTTATGTATTTGGACATGTAGTCAGGAGAGGGACATCATGTTTGGGAGAGTGGTGGTCAATGAAACAAAGAAAGGCCCTTGACTAGATGGATTGGCATAGTGCCTGCAACAATGGGTTTTAATATAAAAAACATCATGTGTATGGCACAGTGTCAGGTAATGTTCCATTCTGTTGTACACAGGGTCACTATGAGTTGGACCTGACTCAATGGCATCTAATAATAATAATACAGTGTGCAGTTATCAGTCAGGATGATTGAGATTTCCAGCTCCTTAAACATTTTACCAAAAACATTTTGATTAACATGCAATGTTAATTGTACATATTTATGAGGTATATTATGATTTTAACTTACATTTAGTATAGTGAGATTCATTATAGGATTTTCATAAAATTACATCTTGTAATATTACATCTTTGTAATATTACATCTTTGTAATATTACGTCTTTGTAATATTACGTCTTTGTAATATTACATCCTTGCATATATTCTCTCCTTCTTCATCCCTCTTTGTTGCTCTCCCTCTCCTTCCTGATTTTCCCATGCCCCCTCCACTAATCCCATCCCTCCTCAATGATTCCCCTTATAGCTTCCAATATTAAATATATACACTTGTGTACATCTGGCTCCCTCACATGAGTGAACGCACACAGCATTTCTATGCTGTGCATAGAAATTTTAAGGGGATTAAGGGGAGTCTGGGTTATTTCACTTACAATGATGATTTGAAGCTGGAGTGTTTCTATCACCCTATTGGGCTACAGATGGAACAGTTTTGCCAACGGCCCGTGAGAAAGGTGGGGTATCCCTTGATGCACGCTGAGCCCCATTCCTATCCTTCCTTGGAAGGACACCTCTGTGCTCTGGGTCCCGTCTGCCCTCATCTGGCCATGGCGTCTCTGTCTGGTGCTCAGAATTATGGCTGTCTGCATCCCTAAGAAGGCCACATCCATTGGTGACGTGTGGTACCACTGGCTTTTGAAGATTCCAAGTTTCCGTGTCGTGTCCACGTGCATAGGCCTTCCCGAGTCCCCTTGCTGGCAATTACACTAGTTGTGGAGGAGGTGGTTGGTAGGAAAACGTCCTGAGGGACGAGAAGCCCCCATCAGCCCTTGGTGGGAATTGCGTGTTCACTGAGAATGCGTCAATGTGTTTTCTTGTACAGTCTTGGACGGATTGGAAGCAGCCTGGCCTGATACCGCATCTGGAATCCTGGTGTGGTTTCTGGCCCCGAGAAAACATGAGCAGGAAGCACCTGAGAGACAGCCAGCATTCTGTGGGAAACAACAAAGACCCTTCCTCAAAGACCCCCACATCGGAAGGCCAGCTCAGTAGAGGAATTTCCTGGAACTGGAGATTTCTTCTGAATTTGGGCTGTAATACTGATCTCAGATGCCATAATTCTGAATGCTAAAATCCTGAAAGTTATAATACGATTCTAAAAATATATATATTTAAATTCATTTATATTTTGTTTTTGTTTTGAGCCATGGTCTTGCTCTGTAGCCAAGGTTGGCCTCAATGAGTGATCCTCTTGTTTCAGCCTCCAGAATGCTGGGATGACAGGCATGTGTCACCATGCCTGGCTCTCACTGACATTTTTAGAAGGGAATTTATTTGAGAAACATATAAAAACATGACCACACTTCATAGACCACTTTATACAACAAAGTAGGCAAGGATAACACATTTTTGCAAGCATAAGGACTCAGGTAAACTAATGACAGTCACACGGATATAGCTGTTACGAGTAGATGAATCATCGCCACAAATAATACGTCAAAAAGTGACGTGTCTCACCGTGGATGGTGATTGTGTGTAGCAAGCTTTATAACTGAGGTCATCTGAGATATCGTGCTGGACCACTGAAGTCTTTGGATGAGACTGCTCAAAAACCCATGGCTCACTGCTCCCTAATGCAGTCACCCAACGATCTTGAGAAACTTTTTCTTTTGCAAATGCAGACACACAGAAAGGGCAACTCTTCATAAAGGAGGAAGTTTCGACATTTTCATATGCACGCACAAGGCTTACACATCAAGACAGTGTCGTGACAATGCACTTTTGTAGAGTCAAATTTACCAAAAAAAAAAAAAAAAAAAAAAAAAAAGGCATCAAATGTCAAATGGATTAGAACTCTCTCAAAGTCCCTTACAATCTACACTTTCTGTGTGGGAAATGATGCAAACGTGAAATACATAGGAGGTTGTTGTTGTTAGGTGCCGTCGAGTCAGTATCTGACTCATAGCAACCCTCATAGGGTTTTCAATGGCTGTTTCGGGATTGCCTTGGGAGTGGATTGCCACGCCCTTCTCCCATTTTTGCGGTCCTGGGAATTGAACTCAGGTCCTCAGAGACTGCAGCGCAGCACTCTACCAACTGAGCTAAATCCCCTTAAAATTTCTTAAAAATCACTGGAGACCTCAAAGAGCCTTGGTTTTTATGGATTATGCTAAACTGAATATTGTTTCTACTACACTAGAAAGTAAAATTGAGAAATGTAAACCATAAGTATTTCTTTAAAAAGTAACAGTCATAAATATCTTGACACAAATAGCATATTTACTATTCAAAAAACCCATTTTTTTCCGAGATAAAATGGTCTCATAACAAGAGCAGCATTATTTTACATTTTTTTTTCAATTCTCTCCAATAGTCGGCCTTGTGGAAGACATCTGGATTCTCAAATCTGGAGCTGCATTCCTTCTGTCGCACATATTACAAAGCTTCCAGAAAACTCCACCATATGCTGAGTCAGCAAGAAAAGAAAGGCAAAAAATCCCAAAAACAAAAACAAAAAAACCACCTCAGTATTATTATAAAATACCTTTGACCTCATGGAGTCTCTCTGGCCCAACCACGCTTTGAGAACCATAAGCATTGGGCCTCCTGAAAAGTTAATATGGTGCCTCGATTCTAGAAGCCACACAGGGCTTGACTCTAGAGCCCCACATTCGGAGCCATGGTGAGGTCCAAGGTTGACAGCTGGCTGAGACCTCAGAGCACTATCCTGGAAGCCTGAGGTGGGAGGGAAACTGTGGTGGAGACAGGCCTCCATCTTTCTTTTTAGCGTCTATTTGCATCTTTTGAGTTTTTGTTAGCGCTCATTGTATTGGCTATAGGAAGCGGGGTGTGGGTGGCCCATGGATCCTCGGTAAGCTATCACTCATTGGTCACTTCCTACATGATAGGCATTTTGTTAGGTGTTTCTGGTGCTCCGAGGAGTTTATCCTTTGCAAACTTAAGCCTCTTGATGTACCAAAGGGTTTCAAATATGGCAGTGGAAATGCCAGGGTGCTGGTGGGTCCTTTAATTGTTCCCATGGCTTCAGTCTGCTTTGTTGTTGTTGTTAGGTGCAGTCGAGTCAGTATACAACTCATAGCGACCCTCATAGGGTTTTCAATGGCTGACTGTTTCGGGATTGCCTTGGGAGTGGATTGCCAGGTCCTTCTCCCATTTTTGTGGTGCTGGGAATTGAACTCGGGGCCTCAGAGACTGCAGCGCAGCGCTCTACCCACTGAGCTAAACCCCAGCCCATCTCCGTCTGCTTTACTCTGTGGTAATCATCTGCCCTTCTCCATGGCAATAAGGAGGCTCTGTGTTCTTGGACTGGAGGCAAATTCTCAGGAAATTTCTGGAAGAACTGAGCTGGAGAGGGAAAAATCTTCAGCCCCAAACTTCCGTGGGGCGAAAATGCGTGCCACCTGTGACAAAGCCACTTTTCACCACGGAGCCACCATCCCGGGACTGTGGGTTCTTCTGTATTTCGATGCCTCAGCAGACACTTTGCCAGGGACTAGGGAACGGACAGTGTTTGAAAAATAGATTTGGTATTGACCCTGGAGGGAATACTGGTTAGGTACATCAGGGGACATCCCCACGGTAGAATATTCTGGAGCCAAACCCAACAAGAGATATGATGTTCATGTAGTATGTTGTTGTTGTTAGGTGCCATCAAGTCAGTATCTGACTCATAGCCACCCTGCATACAACAGGTGAAACACTATTGTCAGTGCTTCTCTGCTGTTCATAGGATTTTCAATGGCAGATTGATTTTTGGGAGTGGGTTGCTGGGTCCTTCTCCCGATGTTCATGTATAGGGGACAAATTTCCAAGAAGTAGGGCTAACTCTGAAGGGAAGGCTGTGAACAGAGTTATATTGTGTTGCCTTGGGAGTGGTTGTTGTTGTTGTTGTTAGGTGCCGTGGAGTCGTGTCCGACTCATAGCGATCCTCATAGGGTTTTCAATGGCTGACTGTTTTGGGATTGCCTTGGGAGTGGATTGCTGGGTCCTTCTCCCGTTTTTGCGGTGCTGGGAATTGAACTCGGGACCTCGGAGACTGCAGCGCAGCGCTCTACCAACTGAGCTAAATCCCAGCCTTGGGAGTGGTAGTAGGGAGTATATATTTGCTTGGATTTACATAGTAATGTTGGAAGAATATGAAATCATCTCCCGAGAGCAGAAACCCACAGACAGAGCAAGAATCACTCGGCCGGAGACAGGGTGGAAGGGCCCTGCTCCTACACACACCTCGCTGTTCTGGAGCCCATATGAATGCGTTACTATTCAAACATTAACCATGGTTACCAATGATAAAGAGCAAATGAAACCCAGATGGAAACCAAACCCAATCCTCCCCGCCAAGCCCCCTTTATTTTCCTAGTCAGGGAATAAGCTGGGCAGGCCAGCCGCTGGGTTAACGACTTTTTAGTTTTGACAAATGTCAGACTTCATGACGGAGCCACTGTGATAAATGCAGAAAGGCGCAGCCCAAAGTCCTCACCACGGGGCTCAGCAAAACCACGTTTATTGACCCACGTTTCATCTCTCTGGCTTGGGTTTTGGGAGGGGGCCGCAGAGACCAGGAGTTTGAGTGGTTGGTTGGAGGGTGGAATTTTAATAGTTTTCTTTGGAAGGGTTTCGTGTGCTGTAGACATGCCTGGAGAGAGGGACTGCATGTGCAGACCCATTAGCTTGGGCCCCAGGCGCCCCTGCTGCCGACCCCCAGGAAGGGGGGCTGCTTCGTTACTCAGGGCAGCACCACAGCTGTCTCTCTTTCTGGAGATCCTCTCAGTGAAAGGGTAAGGGGGGGCGTGGCTTTTAAAATGCACAAGTGGGGTGGGGATGGATTTTGGAGACATTTAAAAAGCAAGAGGAAGGGAAAGGGTTGGGTACCAATAAGAGGCACATTTTCAAAATGTTACAAAACCACGTTTCTCATAATATTATATGTTGTTGTTGTTAGGTGCTGTCGAGTCGGTATCCAACTCATAGTGACCCTCTGTACAACAGGGGAAACACTATTTTCAGTGCTTCTCTGCTGTTCATAGGGTTTTCAATGGTGGATTGATCTTTGGGAGGGAGTTGCCAGGTCCTTCTCCCAAGCCTACAGCTTCTGGTGTTCCCAGGTGGTCTCCCATCCAGGTATTAACCAGGCCCGACCCTGCTTAGCTTCTGAGATCTGACAGGATCGGATGCCACAGGGCTATGGCTGCAGGTGAGCCATATTATATAGTGAAAACATTTTAAGATTTTAGCTTAATTGAGCCGGGCACGGTGGCACACGCTTGTAATCCCAGCGGCTTGGGAGGCGGAGGCAGGAGGATCGCAAGTTTGAGACCAGAGGCAGTCTGCATAACTTAGCGAGACCCTGTCTCAAAAAGTAAAAAAATGGGCTGAGGGCGCAGCCCAGTGGTCCAGCACTTGCAGAGCATGCAAGTGCGAGGCCGTGGGTTCAACCCCCAGTACCACGAAAAAGGAAAGAAAAAAGATTTTAGCTTGATTACTAAGGGGCAAAATATTGGAAGAGTCCCACATGCACTTCCATTTTCTGAAATCTGGCTATTCTGCAGTAATAGCTGTCCAGCGCCTATGAACAGCAAACTAAAAGGTGAGGGCAAGGTTCCCCTACTGCCCCGGGTTCCTTGATATTCCACCTGTTCAATCCATCAGGACTCTGAACCCAGAAGGGCCAGCACTTGGCTTAATGGTTGCCATCTTGAAGTTCTTAAGTACTGCAAAGTATTGCCACATTATCATTTTGCAATGAGCCCCAAATTATGTAGCTGTCGCGCACGTACCTCTGGTCCCAGGCACCAGAATGCTACTATGATTTTTTTTTTTAATATTTAAACCTATCAGGTTGAATGTATTTTCAGACAGAAGGCTGCTATTCTTGAATTTCATTTCATTTCAGAAACACTCTGTAATTGGTTTTCTAGAAAGGTAGTCTGTCTGCACAGGAGTTTTATAAAGTATCCCCTGATGGTTGGCTTGTAATCTTGCTGGAATGAGATATTCGCTCTTAGCATAGGAGAGGCTGGGAGCCGGATAAACAGAGCCACTATCTAAGCGAAAGCCACTTGGCACCCCTGCGTTCTGTGGTTATGTATGAGTGATTGTACGTGGGTGCTGTGTTTGGGTTTGAGCTGAAGTAGGACCTTTAGTGTGATCTATAGAGTTCCCAGGGCACTAGCCTTCTATTTTTCTTGGCACGTGTGAAGAGCTGAAATTTCAAAGGAGATATTGGGCAAGCAGTCACTCATTTATCTGAACGTCGTGTGTAATTCCGAAAACGTGAGGTTGAATTCACGGAATGATTCGCTCTCGTGTTCACTGAAGATATTTTAATACCCCAGGGCATCTGTCTAAGCAGAAATATGCCAAAGGAGTGGCTGGATGTTGTTAGGGGGGCCGGGAGCCCTTGCGTAGATAGGTTTCGTTTTGACTCAGGCCATCAATTAAATTTTTCCTGTTGAAATTTACCTTCTTTTGTTTGCCTAAATATTTTTGCTGGAGTTGTATGTGCGTGTCTGAAGATGAATAACTTCCAGCTGTGCCAACGATCCCAGCCCAGATCACTGCAGTCTACATTTCCAGAGCATTCATCTTAATGTGTGGCCTGCACGTTGCGAGAGCTGAATTCAGTACGTGATGTGGACATATTTGTTGTTGTTGTTGTTAGGTGCCATCAAGTCGGCATCCGACTCATAGCGACCCTCATAGGGTTTTCAATGGCTGACTGTTTCGGGATTGCTTTGGGAGTGGATTGCCAGGCCCTTCTCCCATTTTTGCAGTGCTGGGAATTGAACTTGGGACCTCAGAGACTGCAGTGCAGCGCTCTACCCACTGAGCCAAATCCCAGCCCGTGTGGACATATTTAGCTTGCTAGTTTTAACATATACAACAGTGTTGTGTGAACCCTGTCTAAGGAGAGGGATAGATTTTGTGACATTGCTATATCTATTTATATATACATACACATATATGTTGTTGTTGTTGTTGTTAGGTGCCATCGAGTCGTCAAGTCAGTATCCAACTCATAGCAACCCTGTGTACAACAGGGGAAACACTATTATCATGCTTCTCTGCTGTTTATAGGGTTTTCAATGGTGGATTGAAATTTGGGAGTGGGTTGCCAGGTCCTTCTCCCAAGCCTACAGCACCTGGTGCTCCCAGGTAGTCTCCTATCCAAGTACTAAACAGGTCTGACCCTGCTTAGCTTCCAAGACCTGAGAGGATCGGATGCCACAGGGCTATGGCTGCAGGCAGACACACATATGTATCCTTTTAAATTTTTTAAACAGTTTTAGCTTTACAAAAAAATCGGGTAGAAAGTAGAGTTCTCATTTCTTTCTTTCTTTTTCCTTTCTCTCTCTCTTTCTTTCTTTCATTCGGTACTTGGGAGTTGGGGGTTGAACCCTGGGCATCACACACACTTTGCAAGTGCTCTGTCACTGAGCTGCATTTTAAAATATTTTTTATCTTCATCCCAGGTCTCATTATGTTGCACAGGCTGCCTCTGGCCTCGAACCTGCGATCTCCCTGCCTCTGCCTCCCGAGGTGCTGGGATTATAGGCCTGGCCCCTGTGCCCTGAGACCATCCATACCCTCTTATTGTGCCTCTAGCACTGCGGGTTTACTTTGTTAGGAACATCTTGCATTGGTGTGCTCCCTTTGTTACAGCTGGTAAGCAATATAGTAACTGAGTTAGTAGCCGCTATTAACTAAAGTCCTCAGTTGGTATTAGGTTTCCCTGTTTGAAAGTTCTACAGATTTGACACACGTGAAATATGACGTGTCCACCATGGCCCACATCATACAGGATAGTCTCACTGCCCCCAAAGCCCTCACGCCTCACCTATGCACACCTCTCTCCCCGACTCCTTCCAATCCCTGATTGTTTTACTGTCTCTGCAGTTCTCCCTTTTCCAGAAGGTCATAAGGTTGGAATCATAAAGTAGGCAAACTTTTCAAGGTGGCCTCTCATTTCGTAATATGCATTTAACTCTCCTCTGTGCATTTTTGTGGCTAGATTTCTCATTTCCTTTTATCACGGAATAATATTCCATTGTCTGCACGTGCCACAGTTAAGCCATTTACCTATTGAAGAACATCTCGGTTGCTTCCAAGCTTTGACAAATACGAACAAAGTTGCTATAAATATATTCATGTGTAGATTCTTCTAGATATAGGTTGTCAACACATTTAGGTATATCTATGAGGAACAACAATAACATAAAACCCCAGGAATTTATTTATAAAAAAATAGTGTATTTGTTTTTACATCTTCCAAGCTTCAGTCACCTTCAAAGTACCCTCCGAGGCTTTTCTCCACTGCTCAAAACAGGCTTTGAACTTGTTGATTTTGATGTCTTTTAGTGCTTCTGCCCCCCTTTATTTGTTTGTTTGTTTCACTTCCTCTACCTCAGCAAAACATTTCCCTTTGAGGAGTTTTTTCATCCAAGGACATGAAAACAAAATAAGAGTCCCACAAGGCAAGATCCAGTGAGTAGGGGTGGGGTGTGTCAGTGTTGGTGAAAACTGCTGACTACATAGTGTGGCGTGGCCAGGCGCATTGTCTTGGTGGAAGAACCAGCCACCCGTAGGCCACAACTTCGGGCGTTTCTTCCACAAGTCATGAGGCCATTGTCTCAAAACCTTAAGATAGTTAAAATTAAAAGCTGGGCGTGCTGGTGCACGCCTGTCATCCCAGCAGCTCGGGAGGTGGAGGCAGGAGGATCGCAAGTTTGAGACCAGAGGCAGTCTGCATAATGTAGTGAGACCCTGTCTCAAAAAACAAAAAAAATGGGCTGGGAGCGCAGCTCAGTGGTCCAGCCCTTGCACAGCATGCAAGTGCGAGGCCCTGGGTTCAACTCCCAGTACCACAAAGAAAGAAAAAAAAAAAAACAGACAAGAAAAGAAAAAAATTTTAAAAAGATAGTTAAAATTTTGGTTGACCATTAGACCTGGAAGAACAAATTCCGAGCACACAATCCTTCTCACCGCAAAGAGATGATCATTGTTTTAGCTTTCATTTTCACCTTTTGGTGTCCCTCACTCAAGAGAGAGAGAGAGAGAAAGTGTGTGTGTGTGTGTGTGTGTGTGTGTGTGTGTGTGTACATGCCTGTGTGTGTACACGGTTTTAGAATGCCGTTTCTGGATTGCAGGTGAACCAGGACAATATCAATTGAAAGTGAACTTAATGCTTGTAGAATATTCTGGTCCAGGCATCCAGAAGGGACAGAGATAATTATTCTCTGATTTGTTTCTTTTAACCCATTTCATACAATTTCATTATGACATTGATCATTAATCCCATGCATCTAGTTTTAGGAACACATAACATTTACTTCTCTCTGTTTAAATTTTAACGTTTCTTGGCTTACAAACATCTTCTCTGTATTAGGCTATGTTGTTGTTGTTGTTAGGTGCCATCAAGTTGTGTCCGACTCATAGAGACCCTCATAGGGTTTTCAATGGCAGATTGTTTCGGGATTGCCTTGGGAGTGGGTTGCCACATCCTTTTCCCATTTTTGTGGTGCTGGGTATCAAACTCGGGACCTCAGAGACTGCAGAGCGGTGCTCTACCAACTGAGCTAAATCCTAGCCCATATTAGACTATAGGTGTCATGAAATGATATTCTACCAATGTTGCCTGATTTATTGTTCATTCTCGGGAATTTTCATGGAGGGCAAGACACTGGTTCCTCCCAACAAAGTGAAGATATGACTGAGAATGGAGAAATCACTGCTTGCCATCTCCTTTAGGTATTGACTGTCTGTTGGTGCAGGAAGATCCTGACTGATAAAGGTACCAGAAATGTTCAGTTACAAATATTGTCATTTTGTGGTCATCATGGTAAATATCGCCTGCAGCTGTAGCCCTGTGGCATCCGATCCCATCAGATCTCGGAAACTAAGCTGGGTTAGTACTTGGATGGGAGACCACCTGGGAACACCAGGTGCTGTAGGCTTGGGAGATGGACCCAGCAACCCACTCCCAAAAATCAATCCGCTATTGAAAACCCTATGAACAGCAGAGAAGCACTGACAATAGTGTTTCCCCTGTTGTATGCAGGGTGGCTATGAGTCGGAAACCGACTCCACGGTATCTAACAACAACCACAACATGGCAAATGTTAGTTTAAGCAGAGACATTAATGGATGCTAAGTCGTGTGTGTGTATATGTAATGAGATGCAAAATATTTACATGGTATTGACACAGATTATTGTTTGAAAGGGAGAAAACACAGAGAAACCAGAAAATACCTTCACTGCATGATCAAAATGAACGTCCTGCCTGAGAGGCAGGTGGACCCCTAGCCTCTGGACGAGTTATCTGAGGAAGGACACAACATTTCCCACTAAGTGTCCAGCTGGGATGTGTGCCCTGAATCTAACCACTTGGAAACATCAATCAAGCCCAAATGGATGGACATTCTATGAAACAACTGGCCTGTATTCTACAGAAGGTCAGGAAAGATGAGAAAAATTGAGAGCCATTAAAGAAGATTTAAGAGCTTACAGACAAGGAGCTAAATGCAGTATCTGCTTCTAGACCAGACCCTGTACTAATGGAGAAAATACTACTAAAGACAGTCCAGAGATAATGACGAAAGTGGCATATGGACTAGATGTCAGATAAAAGTATTGTGCCAATGTGAGTTTTCTGATTTTGATATCTTTACCATAGACTGTTAAGAGAGCATCTATGTTCTTAGAAATTACTGTTGTTGTTAGGTGCTGTCAAGTGGGTATCTGACTCATAGCGACCCTGTGTACAACAGGTGAAACACTATTGTCAGTGCTTCTCTGCTGTTCACAGGGTTTTCAACGGTGGATTGATCTTTGGGAGTGGGTTGCCGGGTCCATCTCCCAAGCCTACAGTACCTGGTGTTCCCAGGCGGTCTCCCACCCAAGGACTAACCAGGCCCGACCCTGCTTAGCTTCATAGATCTGATGGGATCGGATGCCACAGGGCTAGGGCTGTAGGCTAGAAATTAGTATTAAGATGTAAAACTACCATAGACCATATTACCTGGTGTCGAATGGTTCCAAATAATAATAATAATAATAATAATAATAATAATAATAATAAGAAGAAGAAGAAGAAGAAGAAGAAGAAGAAGAAGAAGAGGAGGAGGAGGAGGAGGAAGAAGAAGTAGTACATGTGTGTGTTTGTGTATGTGTAAGAGGATCTTACTGTGTCAAAATTGTGTTAACACACTGGTGTTAACAAACATTAAAGTTTGGTGGGTCCAGGCAAAGTTTACTTAGGAGATCCCTGCATTACTTTTGCATCTCTTCCGTAACATTGAAATTACTTCCAAATGCCAACTAAAAATCCCGCCTACAAGAGGGACCGAAATGACAAAGCCATGCTGTCATTTGCAGCGCTCCGCCTTGCGCGCCAAGGAAGCCTTTCTTTCCATACCGCCTCCTCTGGGTCTAGATGGGAGGCCGTGAAGCCCGGGCGCTGGGCCCCTGCAGCCCCCGCCCCTGGCTGGAAACCGGTGAGAGGAGGTTTCGGGAGTGCTGGGAGGTCGTCAGAGAGCGGGACGCCGCTGGCCACCCACGGAAAGTCCACGCAATTCCCGGTAAAGCAGGGGATGCGGGACGCAACTCGGAATGGAGCACCCAGCGGCAGGGGGCGCTGCAGAGCGCAGGCTGCGGCGCCGACCCCAGGCAGGGCCTGCGTGCGTCCCTGGGCCCGGGCGGGGGCGCTGTGCGGAGGCTGCCCGGTGCCGTGGGTGGGTCGGTGTGGGCGTGGATCCGGCTGGGGGTGCTGTATTTTTGTTTGTTTGTTTGCGGTACTTGGAGTTGAACCCAGGGCCTCGCGCCTGCATGCTTTGTAGGTGCTGGACCACTGAGCTGCACCCCCACCAGCCCATTTTTTTTACTTTTTGAGACGGGGTCTCGCTAATTTACGCAGACTGCCTCTGGTCTCGAACTTGTGATCCTGCTGCCTCCGCCTCCCAAGCCGCTGGGATTACAGAGGTGCACCACCGCGCCCGTGCGCTGGATCTTTACCCCAGCTCCTGTACCCTTGGTCCCCACGGAGTTTCCGCGTTCTCTAACGCACTGGAGCCATGCAAGGCCTCCAAAGGCAATGCGATGTCTGCCTTGCAGAGGTCGCCAGCCATGGACACTCCGCCCCCAGCCCTGTCCAATGGTCTTTACGCAGACAGCACAGGGACGCAGGTCCTGTGCCTGGGGGTGACCTGGGTGGGTGGGAGGCCCCCGCTGGAGTAGGACCCAGGCTGTCTCTGGGCGCCACGTGCATCTCTGTGGTAGGCGAGTATCCTAGGTAGTTGGTGGTCACTCACCAGTGGCTTTGGGCCACACGATGTGTGCTGCTCTGCAGCAGCCCTAAGTGGCCAGGCGGGTCAGTGCCGCTGGAGCTGGGCCTGGGTGAGGAGGATGCACCAGCTGTGTGCTCAGAGTGAGGTCGCCGGCATGGGGACCAGGAGGGAACCCTCTTGTGCACCATCCCCTGCAGCTGTCTCACCCCCCTGGGGCTGGTGTCCTGTCTGGAGATGGAGAACGGACCCTCCTAGCTACGCAGGGAGCTGCAGGACACGACGGAGGCGTGACCCGTTGCATGGCCTGTCATGGAACGAACAGAAAGCACAAACACGAGAGACCTCGTTGCTTTCAAAGCTGGTTTTCAGTTTGAAGTCGTTCAGTGAAGGTGGTTAAAGAAGAAGATGGAGCGTTTGTGCAAGTTTTGCAAGAGTTTTCTGCTCTTTCCTGAGTTTTTGGAGGTTGGTTTACCCCAACCATTTATTCAGCCTATATTTGTTTCACCCTATGACGTACCTGTTGTTAGGTGCCGTAGAGTCAGTATCTGACTCATAGCTACCCTGCATGCAACAGGCGAAACACTATTGTCAGTGCTTCTCTGCTATTCATAGCGTTTTCAATGGCGGGTTGACTTTTGGGAGTGGGTGGCCAGGTGCTGCTCCCAAGCCTACAGCACCTGGTGTTCCCTGGCGGTCTCCCATCCAAGGACTAACCAGGCCTGACCCTGCTTAGCTTCCGAGATCTGATGGGATCGGATGCCACAGGGCTACAGCTGCAGGCGATGATGTACCTGGCCCATCAAAACACAGCCACCTCCTCTTGTAGCTCTTACTGTCTCCTGGCGGAGAGCAGATGGACAGTAACCTTGCTGAGAGGGAGACGAGAAGCCTGAGTGGAGGAGAGGAAGGGGACGGAGAACCAGCACTGGTGGCACAGCGCCAGTGCTGTTGCCAAGGGATGGGGGAGACACAGGGCACTTGGGGACACTGAACAGGGAGGGTGTGGGCGTGTCCCAGGGCTGCCCCAACAAAGCCCGCGCACAGGGGTGCCTTGGCCGGAATTTATGCCCTCACGGTTCTGGAGGCAGGAAGTCCAAAGTCAAGGCATTAGCGGGGTCGCAGCCCCCTCTGCAGGGGCAGGGGGTCTTTCCTGGGCTCTCCAGCTTCTGGGCCCCTGGCATTCCTTGGCCAGTGGCCCTGTCACTCCACTCTCTGCCTCCATGGCCTTCCCCTCTCTGTCCCTATGTGTCCTCTGTGTCTCTGTCCTCTCCTCCTTCTCCCCCCACCTCCCCCTCCTCCACAGTACTGGGGAGTTGAACCCAGGACTTCACACTTGCTGGCTTTGCAAATGTTAATACCAGTGAGCTGCACCTCCAGGCCATTTCATAACTTTTTATTTTATTTTTATTTTCTCACTAAGTTATGCAGGCTGCCTCTGGTCTTGAACTTGCGACCTTCCTGCCTCTGCCTCCCGAGTTGCTGGGATCACAGGCGTGCGCCACTGCCCGGCTCCTCCTCCTCTCTTCTTGTGCGGGCACCTGTCACTGCATTTGGGGGCCATGCTAAGTCCAGCATCATTTGATCTGGAGATTCTTGAATAATTACATCTGCAAAGACCTGGTTCCTAAAGTCACTTTTACTGTTGCATATGGCATGGACTTGGGGAAGGCACCATTCACCCCAATATAGATGATCAGGTTAGGCTTCCATGACAAAACAAGGTGGGGAAAGAGCTTAAGGGAAGTCAGGGAATGAGCCCAACTCTGTCTGGACGAATGTAATACAGGGAGCAGGGGCAGCTGGAGCAAAGCCTTGGGATGGAGCAGCGAGGCTGGTGAGGCAGGTGGACAGCATGGTAGGGGGGAAGCCAGAGTGGGCCAGGCGTCCTGGGGTGCCTTGTTGTAAGGGCTCTGAGGCTAGAGCTGAGTGAAGTGGGGGCTTTGTGAAGGCTGAGGGAAAGAGCAACATCCCCGACTGTAGGGGACAGGGTGGGAACGAGAGGCTTTGAGACTAGCCCAGGAATCTGGGGGTGAGTAGAGGCTAGCCCAGGAATCCGGGGGTGATTAGAGGCTATCCTGGTGAATTCAGGAGTGAGCGGAGGTGGAGAACTGAGCTGAGGGGTGAAGAGGATGAGAGGTGGCTGGCTCAGAATGTGTTCTGAAGGAGGGGCCGATGGGATGTCCTGAGTCACTGAAGTGGGGGAGGGAGGGAGGGAGAAGTGCATGGAGAACGCCCCCAATACTCTAGTCTGAGCAGTTCAAAGGATGGAGCCCCTCAGTGGGGAGGGGAGGTGATGGAGAAGCAAGTCAAGGTGAAAAGAGCAGGATTTCAGTTTGAGGAACAGTGAGAGGCTGGGGTTGAAGTGTTGGGTTGGTTATTGAATGTGCAAGTCTGGCATTTGGGGGGAGACAGGCTGGAGGGGGGTGGACTTGGGGGGATGGATGATGTCTGATCATTGCAGTTGTCTTCTTTCATCCTTGGGGTATACATTCCAAGACCTCCAGTGGACGTCTGAAACCAGGGCACTACTGAACTCCACATATACCAACAGGCGGGTAGCATATACAGTGTAGATACTCTAGACAAAGGGACAATTTATGTCCGGCTGTGACAGAATGTGATTTCACCACCCTTCTCAGAATGGTGCAGAACTGAAAACTTATGAATTAAGGTCTGGGTGACATTTAATATTTTCACAGTGTGGTTGACTGAAGTGATGGAAAGCCAGACTGGATAAGGGGGGCCGACAGTTATCTACTTGTCCTAGATGTCGCTTTTTTGCCTTGAAGATGGAAAACAGGGTGGGTGACGGGAGAGGAAGAAAGGGAAGAAGAGATGGCGAGGAAGGCAGCTGGAGTCCCACAGCTTCATGCTGGGACCACCACTTGGGTGTCGTTGGAAAGAAAGGCTCTGGGGTCAGACAGACCCAAGCTTTTTGTGCAGCTGGGAAATGCGGTTGGCGGTGTCATTATCTGACCATCAGGGGCTGCCGAGTGAATGTCCCACGGGAGGTGGAAAACTTAGCCAGGCAATAAGGCCTGCCAAGGCACAGTGATAGGGAGGCTGTGCCTAGTTCTGAGAGCTTTATGCCTGTTAATCAATCGACCTCATGACAGTGGTGAGGTGGACTGACTGTTCTTTCTACTGGGGAGCGAGTAGTCTGGAGTACAGAGAGGTTAAGTACCTTGCTCCTGGTCACACAGCAGAAGGAGGCAGAGCAGCCTCACTCAGGCCCATGGTCCTCGCCCCCAGGCTGCGCCTTCCTCTCTGCTCACAGGCATGGTGCACACTGTGTACTCTGATGTACTTGTGTATAAAGCCGGGGCTTGGGATCTGGGAGTGCTGGGTAAATAAAGAAATCCTGTTGTGCCCTGGGACCTAGGACAGCCAGGCCAAGGGGGCCAGGCCCTGGCTTCCTCACCTCCCTGCAGGACTGGCGAAGCAGGGAGCAAGGGGGCGAATTTGGATTCAGGAAGGCGGCTCCATGCACTGTCTGAAGATGTGTGCGGGGATTGGCCTGGATAGTCTTATCTTCCCATCTCTTGACAACTGTTTCCTTTATTCCTGTTTTCCTGACCCGCCAGCCCCTGCTTACCCGTAAGCCCACGGCAGAAGACACAGTAAATGTAGGAACCCTGAGGCTAGTGGGCCCTGGAGCTGATTGTTGTTGCTGTTAGGTGTCGTCGAGTCAAGTCCTACTCATAGCGACCGTTATAGGGTTTTCAACGGCTGACTGTTTCGGGATTGCCCTGGGAGTGGATTGCCACGTCCTTCTCCCATTTTTGTGGTGCTGGGAATTGAACTTGGGACCTCGGAGACTGCAGAGCGGCGCTCTACCAACTGAGCTAAATCCCAGCCCAGACAATGGATTAGTGTTGTTTAAGGCTGTCCAGCCTAGGCACTTTGTTCCGGCAGCCCGGGGAGACAAATGACACCCAAAGCCTGGCATTGTCTCAGATGGGCTACCAGAGCCCAGTCTGGAGTGTTTGTCCTTTTGATCCCAGGGCCAAGGAGGCTGTTGGAGGGCATGAGGTCCGGCTGGTTCGGCAGAGGATGGGCCGTGGCTGGCGCGTTGCCTCTGATGGGCTAAAGGCCTTGGCGTCCCTCTGTCTGGCTTGTGTAGTCTTCTCTGGAACAGTGGGGCCCCACGATCTCCCTCTCGAAGTCGACAGTGGCTGCCAGCCTCACGTTCCCCCTCCCTGGCTCTTGGCCGCATGTCCTGGTCACTCAGATTTGGAGTTCAGCCCATGTGCGGAGACTCAGGAAGCCTCAATTAACCCCCAGGCGGGCCTCATGGCTGCCCGTGCCTCATTAACTCTGGGGAGCCTTCTGTGTTCCCCAAAGCTCAGCCCAGGAGTGTGGGGGAGCGCATAGGTCACTGTGCAGGTGCTGGAAGCCTCGATCTGTGGCGGGTCTGCCCCTCGCTGGGCTGGCCTCTGCCTGGGTATTTCCACCACCTTTGCCGCGTGGCTGCCACCCAGGACTGAGGCCACGCCAGTGTCCACGGCTCTTCCTCGCTGGCTGGTTCAGGCTGCTCTGTGTGCACAGTTCTCGGGTGGCACAAAAGGATCTTTCTTCCCCTTTTGTGTCCGTTTCTCTCTGTGAACTAAATTTGGAGCTGAGCTGGAGCCTTGGCTTGGCTTTTAGGGACTGGCCCCTCTCATGGCAGCAGGGAGAGGGAGGCAGAAGAGGGAGGCAGGATGTGAAGGCCAGCCCCGGAGGCAGGAGCCAAGGCTCCCCTCACTGTGAAGACTCATCTGCACACTTAGCCTGGGAACCACTGTATGCTCTCTTCACCACTAGAAATGAGCATCCTTATTGCATATGAACAGAATGCAGGTCTGTATGGGGTGTGGGGGCAGGTGGCTGGGTGGGGTCTCACCTGCTCACCAGCTGGATGACCCAGCCCTCAGGGGAAGACAGGGGCTGGGGAGGGGGAGGGGAGAAGTCTGATGGAGGGGTGTGCTGGTGTCTGGGAGCGGCTCCTCAGAGCACACAGAGGTGTGAGGTCAGCCTCATCTCCTTCATTTACAGCTGAAGATAAGCCATCGCCAACTTTGCATAAAGGAAGACATGGAGGCCAGATCGTAAGGTACACTGCAGAGGACATGGAGGCTGGATCCTGAGGTAACTGCGGAGGACATGGAGGCTGGATCCTGAGGTAACTGTGGAGGACATGGAGGCTGGATCCTGAGGTAACTGTGGAGGAAACAGAGGCTGGATCCTAAGGTACACTGTTGAGGACATGGAGGCCAGCTCCTGAGGTAACTGCAGAGGACATGGAGGCTGGATCCTGAGGTAACTTCAGAGGACATGGAGGCTGGATCCTGAGGTAACTGCGGAGGACATGGAGGCTGGATCCTGAGGTAACTGCAGAGGACATGGAGGCTGGATCCTGAGGTAACTGCAGAGGACATGGAGGCTGGATCCTGAGGTAACTGCAGAGGACATGGAGGCTGGATCCTGAGGTAACTGCAGAGGACATGGAGGCTGGATCCTGAGGTAACTGTGGAGGAAACCAAGGCTGGATCCTGAGGTAACTGCAGAGGACATGGAGGCTGGATCCTGAGGTAACTGTGGAGGACATGGGGGCCGGATCCTGAAGTAACTGTGGAGGACATGGGGGCCAGATCCTGAGGTAACTGTGGAGGACATGGAGGCCAGATCCTGAGGTAACTCTGGAGGAAACCGAGGCTGGATCCTAAGGTACACTGTGGAGGACATGGAGGCCAGATCCTGAGGTAACTGCAGAGGACATGGAGGCTGGATCCTGAGGTAACTGTGGAGGACATGGGGGCCGGATCCTGAGGTAACTGTGGAGGACATGGAGGCCAGATCCTGAGGTAACTCTGGAGGAAACCGAGGCTGGATCCTAAGGTAACTGCGGAGGACATGGAGGCTGATCGTCACTGCAGAATGGAGTGGGAATCCAAGCCTCCTGATTCCCAACCCAGTGCTTTTTCTCTGCCACGCATTCAGGACTCAAAGCCACTTGTCCAGGGGGCTGACAGTCCTAGATGCTGTTACTGATGCTGTTTCCCGGCAACCAGCAACTGGACATCCTTGTCTGGCCAGCTGGCTGGCCATAGCTTTGGGTTCACTCAGCCCATTTTGTAGCAGGGGTGAAAGGGAGGCAGGTGGGGTCACCACCTCTTTCCAGGGAGCAGGTCCCCGAGGGCGGAGCGGACCTGCCTGGGCTGCAGCTTCCATGCCTGTGTGCTGGAGGAAGCCCAGGCTGTAACTTGCAAACGCCGTCTGTGGAGCCAGAGTCGGGTTCTGGGGGATCCTGAGGCAGGGCGCTGACAGCAATGTGGTGTTGGGAGAGAGGTGGGGGGCTGGGGGAAGGACAGAGTCTCCTGGCAGAGGAGCCGGGTGAGGAGGTGGAGGGAGCGAGGGGTGAGGGGCCCCAGCAGGGCTGGAGCTGCGGCAGGCTGGGCGCCCCCTCCACCCTCCCGCGGTCTTCACGTCCCCGTGGCATGTGAGGCCCCACACCTGGGCCCAGGCCTTTTGGTGTGAAGCCGGTGCTTCCTCCTGTCTGGAAGTTCACACGGACAGCGAGTGCTCACAGGGGAGCTGAAGGGGAAGGGGAGTCCTAGGGTACAGCAGGGTTAGCCCAGCCCTGGCCTGGTTCCTCACAGCTCCCCCTCTGCAGGGGGCCAAGGGCAGCCCCTCCCTCCCAGGGGGCCCCCAGGCCTGTTCACAGGGGCTGTGGCGGACTGCACAGAAGCTGGGAAGGAGGATCTATCCACTTAGTCCCTTTCCGCCAGCCCATCCCTGCCTGGCACGGCGCCCTCAGTCCCCAGCACCCCAGCAGGTTTTGGGGAACCATCCATCCCACTGCAGTGAACGTCCAGCTGGTGAAGACCAGCCTTTTCTGCATGGCGCCTTGCAAAACGGTCCACAGCTCCACAGGACCTGAGCCTGGAGCTGGCTGTGTACGGAGACTGCCATATCTGCAAGAGGAAATCAGATTGGCTCAATTTCCCCGCAGAGGCAAAAGCCAGAGACAAACTGAGGCCTCCATCCTTGGCTCTATAATCGACACCTGTGGAAGCAGCAGTCAAGAAATCAAAAGACTCATTGCTCTAGGAAAAGCTGTGGCAAAAGATCTCTTTAGGGTATTGAAAAGCAAAGGTGTCACATTGAAGACAAAGGTGCGTCTGACTCATGCCATGGTATTTTCAGTCATATCATATGGTTGTGAAAGCTGGACATTGAACAAGGGAGACAGGAGAAGAATTGATGCTTTCTAATTGTGGTGCTGGAGACGTCTATTGAATATACCATGGACTGCCAAAAGAACCAACAGATCTGTCCTAGAAGAAGTGCAACCAGAGTGCTCCTTGGCAGCAAGAATGGCCAGACTGCGTCTTACATATTTCGGACATATAGTCAGGAGAGAACAATCCCTGGAGAAGGACATCATGTTTGGGAGAGTGGCAGGTCAACGCAAAAGAGGAAAACCCTCCACCAGATGGATTGACACAGTGGCTGCAACAATGGGCTTAAACATAAATAAGATCGTTTGCCTAGCACAGAATCGGCAAGTGTTTCGATCTGCTGCACATAGGGTTGCTATGAGTCAGACTCGACTCGACGGCACCTAACAGCAACAACAACATCCTTGCCCAATGTCCCCCATGGCCCCTGGTCCACTCCAATGTGGCCAGTTCCTGAGAATGCTGCTGAGAGAGGCAGGGTGGAGCCATTTAGGGCCAGGCTGTCCCTGCGCCCTTGCAGGGGCCTGAGCATCTGGGACGGACGGACGTGAAGGTGGCTGTCGCTCTTTCCTGTCGGGCTGTGACGGGTGGATTTAGTGGGTAGGCAAACACCCCTCCAGACGGCCCACCGGGGGCTGCATTTGGGCCCACGTCTGGCCCTGGCGAGCTCCGACGCAGCATGACAGGGAGGTGGCGGTCACAGGGTGGCGCGAACCCGCTTCAGCTGGAGGCGGGGTGAGGGCCGCTGTCAATGCAGGAAGTGAGGTCTGTGCGGTGACACCTCAGGCTGGCAGGGCAGATGTCGGCCTGCACTGGAGCCAGAGCTGGGTGATGTTGAGTGGTGGATGGTGGAGGAGGCAAGCGAGGGTGTGTGTGAGCAACGAACGAGCTGGGCACACCTGCCACGATTCCGTCTGCAGAGGGATCGTGACTGCATTTTCTGCCTTCCGTGGGTCAGGACATGTGGCCTGATAAGGTCTGTTTTCTGGCCTGTGAGGACAGCGCTGTGAAAGGTAAAGGGACAGAATGTCTGCCACGCACTCGATCCTGGGGTGGCCAGGCCCTGTGGCCACCAGCAAGTGGGAGCGACGTCTTCTGTCCTAGTCCTTGATGGAAATTCTGGAGTGAGGTTGGTGCTGCCCCTCCACCCCCCAACATGGTGGGCAAAGAGGGAGGCACCCCATATACACGTCGGCTCCCAGGAAAGCAGTGGCCTCGGAGGTCGGCCATGGAATCTGCGCAGGGCCACGGGAGCCTCCAAGCCCCTTCCGTGTGCTGCCTGCTCCAGACCCGATTCCACCCCACGTCATGTCTCCAGACCTGAGCGGACATTTCCAGTCTCTCCTGGTGAATTCCAGCCAGGTGGCATCTGCAGAGAGAGTCCCTCCCACCCCTCGGGCTGGGCTATCACCTCACCCTGAGCCAAAGGAGAGCCGGCCGGGGAGTTGTGCTCAGTGAGAACAGGGCTGGAAAATCAATGTCCTATGGGTACTCACAGCGTTAACGAGGAGGAGCACGGAGCCCGACATGAGGCAGAGCGTAGGAAAGTCTCTACAAACAGCTTTAGTTTCAAAACTTAAAGCTATCTTTCAAATATCCTATATCATTTTTCTGGGGCTGGGATTTAGCTCAGTTGGTAGAGTGCTGCGCTGCAGTCTCTGAGGTCCCGAGTTCAATTCCCAGCACCACAAAAATGGGAGAAGGATGTAGCAATCCACTCCCAAGGCAATCCCAAAACAGTCAGCCATTGAAAACCCTATGAAGGTTGCTATGAGTCGGATACCGACTCGACAGCACCTAACAACAATAACAACATATCATTTTTCTATTATAAGAGATTAAATGTTTATTGTAGCAAAACCCAGAAAAGGCAGAGACGTGTAAGAGGAAAACTAAAAATCATCTCAAATCCCACCAGGAATGGAGAACCCTCGTAAACCTCACGGTGTGAAGTCTTTATCCGTGGACATGCGAGGCACAAGAACAGACACTCGCACTTTCACGGGGCTAGCAACCATCTTGCAAACAGCATCTGTCCCTCTTGAATTCATATTTAGTTGTTGTTGTTGTTAGGTGCCGCCGAATCGAGTCTGACTCATAGCGACCCTATGTACAGCAGATCGAAACACTTGCCGATTCTGTGCCAGGCAAACCATCTTATTTATGTTTAAGCCCATTGTTGCAGACACTGTGTCAATCCATCTGGTGGAGGGTTTTCCTCTTTTCTGTTGACCTGCCACTCTTCCAAACATGATGTCCTTCTCCAGGGATTGTTCTCTCCTGACTACATG
>VMDO01021768.1:0-34755 GCA_007922755.1 Pedetes capensis | reverse complement strand
GAAGCTAAGCAGGGTCGGGCCTGGTTAGTACCTGGATGGGAGACCTCCTGGGAACACCAGAAGCTGTAGGCTTGGGAGAAGGACCTGGCAACCCCCTCCCAAAAATCAATCTGCCATTGAAAACCCTATGAACAGCAGAGAAGCACTGACAATAGTGTTTCCCCTGTTGTACAGAGGGTCACTATGAGTCGGATACCGACTCTATACCTAACAACAACAACAACAACAACAGGCTTACATAATCATATATGACTGACTGTATGATAGGCTTGTTTACACTAGAACCACCACAAACACATGAAGAATGTGGTGCACTGTACTGATATTATGCCTGATGGTGCTTGTTGTTAGGTGCTCTTGAATCAGGTCCAACTCATAGTGACCCTATGTACAACAAAACATAACATTTTCCCCAACACTGTGTCATGCCTGGTATTATGTTAGTGTTTCATGGGGATTTTAATGGCTGATCATTAGGACATTATTTCAGCAGTGGGTTGCCATGTCCTTCTTCCTAGTTTTTGTGGGTCTGTGGATCGAACCTAGGGTCTCAGAGAGCACAGAGTGGTACTCTTCCAACTGAGCTAAAGCCCAGGCTTTTGGCTGACATTGCTTGGCTTTAGGAATTTTTCAGATCTAGTTTAATGTTATGAAATCATCATCATATATTCAATTTGTCATTGATTAAAACATAGATACATAACTATATATTATATACTTGGCAATTGCTAAGAAATAGATTTTAGGAATTATCCCCATAAAAACTGTTAAATATCTATGAGGGTTACCAAAACATGTATACACATTTTAAGAGATGTGATCTATGTATTACTTTTTGAGGGTGAATTGAATTACAGTAACAATGTTTAGTATGATGTTTACTCAAAAGATGATGTTAAGCAAATGAATGCTAGTGACAGTGCCAGTCATGGCACAGTGTTGGGAAGTATTTTGTTCTGTTGTACATATGGTCACTATGAGCTGGACCTGACTCCATGGCACCTAACAACAACTCTAATCACTATACTTTATTACCTAACAACAATTTAGCACCTAACAACAAACTCTAATCACTATAATTTAAAAGACTGGATGTCATGGGGAAATAAAAATAAATCAGTCTGTTAGGGGCCATCGAGTCATATTCAATTCATAGTGACCCTCATAGGGTTTTCAATGGTGGATTGGTTCAAGATTGCCTTGGGAGTGGATTGCCACATCCTTCTCTCATTTTTGTCATGCTGAGAATCAAACCCAGGACCTCAGAGACTGCAGAGTGGCACACTACCAACTGAGCTAAACCCTAGCAATTCTACATCTAAGATCTGGATTCCCCCTGTGTTCTACAAGTCACCTCCACCTGGTGTATTTAAAACTGCAAAGTCTTCCATTCCTATATGAGCTATAGGAACTGGTCAGCTCATACCCTCCCTTGTAATCCATCTTTTTCATTGGTTGTTTTCTGCCTGGGCTCATTGAATCTAACAAACATTTGAAATAACCTTTATGCAAATTTCTAAATATCTTTTCATGGTTAACTTCCTCTTTTCTGACTGTCTATCCTTTAAATTCTAGCCACTTCAGGCTCCCTAAAGCCAAATCCTGTCCCTTCACTTAAAGAGAATACCCAAATCTCTTCAGGTACCCTTTCCCCTATTGTGAGATAGAAAGCCTGTGTATTCTCTGGATAATCCTCTCAGCTGAGGTAGAGGAAGAACTCTCTTCTCTGAGGTATAAGAGCTCCTTTTTAATTTTAGAATTGGTTTTAGACAGAAGTTTCTGATAACAGATACTTTATTATGATCTTCACAAAAAAATATATTTTTGTATTTGTGTAAACACCATATATCAAGAAATCAATGATAAGTAAGGGATAGCAAAAACTCTTTGCAACATAAGTAGGAAAGAATGGTTAATATTCTTAGTGTATAAAGAACTTTTAACCTAGGACAGAAAATAAAAATAAAACCTAACAGAAAAACAGGCAAATAGAGTTTGTAGAATTCATAAATGGAAAACTATTGTAATAAATGAATATAAAATATTGTATATCCTTGTTCTTAGGAATTGAAAGCAAACAACAAAAAAGAACTTTTGAAATCAGATCAGAAAAAATAAGCATGAATTAAAGTGAATGCATCTAATGCTTTTGAGGATATGACAAAGTAGGAACTTATATTTATGGTTTGGAGAAATGTCTGCTTCTATAAATATTTTATTAAGAATAACCTAGAAATGTGTATTAATATTAAAGGTAAATAACCTATCAGTTAATAATGGTGAATATATGAATATCTCCACTTTGGAGAAAATTCTGTTAATGGACTGAGAGATGTTATAATAATATCTACTCCAGGAGCATTTACACTGGCAAAGATACTGGATCTATTTTAATTTATATCATATGGAATATAGTTGAAGAGACTGCA
Organism: Pedetes capensis; assembly: GCA_007922755.1. Taxonomy (NCBI): domain Eukaryota; kingdom Metazoa; phylum Chordata; class Mammalia; order Rodentia; family Pedetidae; genus Pedetes; species Pedetes capensis. The sequence goes on along the minus strand of VMDO01021768.1, from coordinate 32,326 downwards.
AAACATGGATAACATACAATTATCTGAGGTAACTTACATTGGATATTTATAACCATGAATCACTTGTGTTTCTGTATAATTTGCCAAACTGGAGCAAGATTTGAAGATGTACACAGTTGTTGATTTCCATTACTTAAAGGATTATAATGAGACTATGGGTGATGATATATTAATTTATCAAACTATACCATTGTTTTGTTTTAATCGTCAACATAAACTATGTATGCAATATCAAAGTTAATAAAAATTGATAGCTAGGCTGATAAACTCACATAAATATGAAAATAAAATTTATAATATACAGTATATAACATAATGAGAGAAAATTCAAATAAACTAAACCAAACTGCAGTTGAAAATTATTGATATTATAAAAATAAATAGTTCAGAGATATCCACTTGTAGCAGTCTCATGTGTTAAGTCCTCTGAACACCTGAGAGTTAGATTCCTCTACAGGTGCCACATAAGGCCTACATGGTCAAGTAATCAAGTGAATGATGGCCCTGTTTCTGTGAGTCCTCATACTTTAATACTGGTTAATCAGCTGTAATTTAAAAAATATATCTTTGAATATAGCATTCCTGATTCTTCTGAACTTAATTAAGCCCATAAATTTTTCAAAGAAACAAAGATTAAATTTACATATGAAAATTTGACATTGGTAAAACTTCTACTTTGATTTTGTTATATTTTCTAATTTTTCAAGTTCTTTTAAGATTTACCTTTAGTTGTTGTTGTTAGGTGCTATCCAGTCCTGTTTGACTCATAGGGACCCTCATAGGGTTTTCAATGGCTGATTGTTTTTCAGGATTGCCTCAAGAGTGGATTATCATGACCTTCTCCCATTTACCTTTAGTAAATAATACTTAATCAGCCTGATGCAGTGGCATACACCTATAATCCCAGCAACTGAGAAGGCAGAGGCAGAAGAAATGCACATTCATGGTCAGAGGCAGCCTACCTAACGCAGTGAGACTCTGTCTCAAAATAAAAAGTAAAAAAAAAAAAAAAAAAAAAAAAGTGGGCTGGAGGTGAAGCTCAGTGATGGCCACAATGACCACAGTGCAACTAAAGACACTCACGAAAGAGGACTTCCAGAACTCCCTCAGAAAGAGACATGAATGATGGGATAAGTATGTTCAAAGTTGAAGGAGTATTTTGGGGAGAGTTAATGGTAATGTGTCTTTACCTGTGGCATATATTTTTTAATTCAAACATTCACCATATTTTTGGATCATACCTCACCATGTACATAAATCCAAATAAACTTTGGTATATAAGATCCTTTTTTTCCAGTAATGGTACCATAAGTTGGTTATTAAGTGATGTTGTTGTTGTTGTTAGATGCCCTGGAGTTTGTATCTGACTCATAGTGACACTATGTACAACAGGCAAAATAGTATTGTAACTGCTTCTCTGCTATTCATAGGGCTTTCAATGGGAAATTGTTTTGGGGGAGTGGGCTTCCAGGTACTTCCCCCTAATAAATGATACAGAGGGGTTAATATTTTTCTGCCTTGCTTAACAGGACAATATTTAAAAGTTGAAATATGATAAATTTAATTCTTCTTCTCCTTCTGCTAAGACTGTTCGATCAATACTGAGGACATCCAAGGGCAAATATGATTGCTTCAGTGAAGCAGAGCATTCAACATTACCCCCATCTGAGAAATAGTTTATTAAAGAATGGCTCACTATTATAAATCGTTATTCTTGTTCATGCACTATTAGGGAAAATGAGAGTTGGTTTAAAGTGATATAGAGCTCAGTGATTTTCTAAATCGCAATGAGACAACATAGGGTTTTGCCAGTGAATTCAAGCCAATTTTCTTACATTCATCTCTATCTTATAATAACCCCAGACCAGAAACCTTTCTACATTGATGTAAGATTGCACCAGTTAAAACATATCTTTTTTCCCAAAATTCTCATGAAGTATTTTATTTAAAGGGTAAGGGAGTACAACTTTTTCATATCCAATATAGTTTTTTTTTCGGTACTGGGAGTTGAACCCAGGGCCTTGCACTTGCATACTTTGCAAGTGCTGGACCACTAAGCTGTACCCCCAGTCCTTTTTTTTACTTTTTGAGACAGGGTCTTGCTAAGTTACACAGACTGCCTCTGGTCTCGAGCATGCGATCCTCCTACCTCTGTCTCCCGAGCCACTGGGATTACAGGCGTGAGCCACAGCGCCCAGCTCATATCCAATATACTTTTAAAATAATCTCAAAAAATATATGACTTAGAATACTTCTTGACAACATATTGTAAATGAAAATTATTCTAATGTTTTCATACTCTAAGAATTATTTTCCTTATGTTTTATAGATGCTAAGATAATAAATTCATACAACTCTATATGACATGCCAAATGAATGAACTTCTAGTATATTCAGATAATATCAAGTATGTACTTATGAATATTTTTATTACAACAATTTACCCATGATGACTGATGATTTTAGATTATTTAATTCTATGAAAAGAAAGTAACTAAATTTTTGAGATGTTAGATTCTTCTCAAGGTATAAAACTGCAGTAATGACAAAAATGTGTATTTTGCATTTGTAGATCTATAAAATTAATAATATATATTGTCTAAATAGGGTGTGGTGTTCTACACTTGAATCCAAGGACTTGGGAGAAAGAGGCAGGAAGATTATGAGTTTGAGGCCAGCCTGGGATACATAGTGAGATCCTATCTTTAAAAAATTATTTAATAAACTCAGACTACAAGATAATAAACCAGAGGAAATACTTAATAATAATATTTCATTTTGTTACAAATAAATTCTGTTAGCATTTATTCAAAGAAACAAACAGAAGTGTTATTTTAAACCATCAGTTCCTCATTAATTACAATGAGAAAACTGATCATATAAAGGCAGAAAGCTGGTGGACCCAAGGTTGACCAAATAATCAAATATGATATCCTTAATTATAAGGCAAGCAGACCTTATGTGGCTCCTGAGGTATTACTGTGAGAAAGTGTATCACTTATTATTCTTGAACAAAACATATAGTGTGAACCTTATTATGATAAAGTATAAGCAAAGTCAAAATGAGTTACATTATATGATCTATACTGTGTTCAGTATTCAAGAATTTTAATGTCTTAAAAAATAAGGGCAAAAATATAAAAAGACAGAATGGTATATGGAGCACTAGAGCACTCGTATAATCCCAGCACTTGAAAGGCTAAGGAAGGAGGATAGTGAGTTCAAATCCAGTCTGGACTAAGTAAAGATACCTTGTCTCAAAAATTCAAAAATCAAAGAAAAATATTAAATTAAAAAAATTTAAAAAGTAGGTATAAACGTTAGATGTGGTTGCTCACACCTGTAATCTCAACAACTCTGGATGTGGAGGCAGGAGGGTCACAAGTTCGAGGCTAGAGGCAGCCCACATAATTTACTAAGATCCTGTCCCAAAATTTTTAAAAAAGTAAAAAAAAGTTTAAAAAAATGGTCTGAGGTTCAGCTTAATGGTAGAGAATTGCAAAGCATGTGTGATGTTCTATGTTCAACCACCCAGTATGGGGATATATATATACACACACACACACACACATATATATATATATACACATACATATATATGTATATGTATATACACACACATATACACATACACACATATGTGTGTATAGATATATATACACACATATATCTATATACACACATATGTTATGTTGTTGCTGTTAGGTGGCATCAAGTCGGTATCTAACTCATAACGACCCTCATAGGGTTTTCAATGGCTGACTGTTTCAGGATTGCCTTGGGAGTGGATTGCCAGGTCCTTCTCCCATTTTTGTGGTGCTGGGAGTTGAACTTAGGACCTCAGAGACTGCAGCACAGCGCTCTACCCACTGAGCTAAATCCCAGCCCCACTAGAGATGATATTTAAAACCATGAGTCCAAATGAAATCCTAAGGAAGTAGATTGAATAAAATAAAAACAGACCAGTCCAGGGACTGGTATACACGGGAAATGGAGGAAATCTCTATGCTGGATAAAAGGTACAGTGAGGATCTTTAGTTCTGGAGAGAAAAGCTTAAATATTAGGAGATAATAACTAAATGAGAATTAGAAAACTAACATAGTGGAGGGTTTGAAGATATTGACAATGACAAAGTATACCTATGACCATGCCAGAGAAGAGGCGAAGTAACTGGAGGTCAGTATTGCTGGAAAAGAGTTCAACAGATTGAGAGACCAAAGGTGCTAGAAATATTTAAATTTGTGCTTTAAGTCACTAAGAAGTAAGGCAGAAATTCTGAAATGAAGGGGAATGACTTTAGGATGTATGTTTATTAAGAAATCAGGGAAGAGATTAAGTTTTGCAGATAACAATACAATGGTAGCAAATGGTTCATATATGTTGTTGTTATTGTTGTTGTTAGGTGCCTTCGAGTTGAGTCCAACTCATAGCGACCCTTATGGGGTTTTCAATGTCTGACTGTTTTAGGATTGCCTTCGGAGTGGGTTGCCATGTCCTTCTCCCATCTTGCGGTGCTAGGAATTGAACTTGGGATCTCAGAGACAGCAGAGCAGCACTCTACCAACTGATCTAAATCCCATCCCAGGTAATATATAGTGCAATAAATTTAAAACACAATTCTTTTAGATTTTTGGTAGGAGGGAAGCTTAAGTGTCTGGAGATGACATTGAGGAGTCAGAATCACAAATCTTCCATCTCTTTGCCTAGTGCTTTTAGATTTTATAAGAAGACTAGAGGAAAAATGGAGTCCTAAGTATAAAACTAATACTATTAGAAGGTAAAGGGAAAGGGAAAGTAATTGCTGAGAATAAAAGTGGATGATATAGGAAAGTTTTCTGTTGATGCATCATAAATTCCAGAGGGTACAAGGAAGCAAGTGTGACATTTGAACAGATAATAAAAGACCTTAATAGAGAAAATGCTAAAAGTACCAGTGTTAGAATATAGAGATGATCAGGTGGTGATCTGGTAATCTGCATTTGTTGTGATGACTGACATTTTGAAAAATGAGACTGGTCCAAGAGAAAATGTAGAGAATGATAGTGAGGTTGAGGTTGTTAGTAATAGGCAGGACAGCTAGCTGTGCAGATGAGGGGCACCTTGGTTCCTCTTTATTTTCCCACACATTCTACCACTGAGCTGGACCCTCAAACCATTTTTTACTTTTTATTTTAAGACACAATCTCATTTAGTTATGTAGGCTGCATCTGGTCTCTAAACTGTAATCCACCTCCTTCCTCCTCCTGAGTCTTCGAGATTACAGGCTTTTGCCATCATGCTTGGCACTTCTTGGTTCCTCTTAACATGTAACTGTAATGTTATGAGGCATGGAGAGTTCCCTAATAATTTCTTCACCTTTTTTGGTGGTGACGGTGGTGGTTGTTGCTGTTGTTAGGTGCCATCTAGTTGGGTCCAAGGTACATGAAAAGGAAACACCCCTGGACACTGTTCCGTGCCCTGTACTATGTCAGTGTTTCTCTGCTATTCATAGGGTTTTCTATGGCTGATTGTTTTGAGGTTGTTTCTGGAGGGACTGGTAGGTCTGTCTCCCATTTTTGCAGTGCTGGGAATAGAAGCCAGGGCCTCAGAAGGTGAAAAACAGCACTTTACCAACTCAGCTAAACCCCAGCACCCTCTCTATTGTTGGATGCAATTAATCTGTAAGTGCAGCTTTCCCCATTGAACTTTTTTTTGGAACAGAGGACTCCTGGGAAAGAAGGTTAAATTAGAAGCATAGCTCCAGCATGTCCATTTGAAGGAGGGCACAGATCTTGAGGAGGAATGAAAAGTAGCTTCCTTCTCTCAAATCGAATATGATTTCCATCTACCATAACCCTTTTCAGTTTTCTGGCCATGTGTAAGGGGCAAATGTTATTCTTCTTTTACTCTTTGTTTCACATTTTGCTCACCAAATATTAACCCCCTTTGTTCCCACTGTTTTTCCCATTGGTCCATGAGCTCCTTTAATTGCAAGAACCATGGATAATTATCTTATTCTAAATATTTAGCACAGGGTATAGAATACAGTCATTGCTCAGCAAATGCAAATAGCTTATGAATAACACTATAATATTCTAGAAAAGTGTCTCTGTAACTGATCCAATAATTTGAGGATGGAGCTCAAATCTCCCAGGTGATGACAATGCCGTTTACTCTTAGCCAAGCATAAAGTACAAGTTCTAAGATGGTAGACTCATTATAGTAAAATAAAATCAAGTTATAAAAGAATAATTTGAGTTCTTGCTATCAGTAGACATTTTTTCATACAAGAGAACCATTCTTTTTACATTAAAACTTTTTAAAAATATATTAAAAATGAAGCTTTAATTTTCATGCTGTACTTCATATGAATTTATACAGTGGTCCTTAGAAGACTGAATTAGTAAAGTAAATCATGACAATATCTAAAGAACAGAGGGTTAGTGACTATCATCTCAGCAGATGTTCTCTGATGTATAAGGTGCCAATATCCATTATTTAAAAAAAGGGCAGAATGTTACAGAACTAATTTGAGATGGCAACATCTGTATACAGAGCTCACAGAATCCAGGACACAAACTGGGTGGATATATCAGGGATTTACAAGAGGATTTTACTTTGGGTCAGTTTCTTCAGTTATCTAATTTCTTCAGCATTAAGTTCTTTAAACTTGTGATATTTATACCTATAAACCAATGGCCAAAGTCTATTGATTATGCAATTTAGCATTGGGCAGTTACACTGTAAGCCATCATTGTGATTAGGGAAGAATTGTGGTTACTTTCCTTTGGACCATGTTTTGGTAGCATCCTGAGATATACAGAGAAATGTTCAATTAATTTATTGAACATTACTCTATTGAGCACTTATTTTGTATCTGTTTCTCTGCTATTAAATATTGGAGCTATTGCATTGCAACAAAGGCTGGGATTCAGCTCAGTTGTTAAGAGTGCTGTTCTGTACTCTCTGGATTTGATCCCCAGCTTCATAAAAGTGAGAGAAGTTTATGGCAGCCCAAAACAATCAGCCATCAAAAAACTCTATGAGGGTCACTGTGTCAGATCCAATTCAATAACACCTAACAACAACAACATACTGGAGCAACTGTCTGCTCTGTAAAGGACTCCCTGTGAGAGGAGAGGTCTGTGAGTGAATAGGCAATTGTTTAAAAGGGGTTAACCCAGAATCATGTTGTGGGAAATGTTGTTATCATTAGATGCAGTTGAGTACAGTTCCGTTTATAGTGACCCTCATAGGGTTTTCAATGGCTGCTTGTTTTCAGAATTTCTTTATGAATGGATTGATACACTCTTCACCCATTTTCGTGGTGCTGAGGATCAAACCCTGGGCATCAGAGTGCTCAGAGTAGCACTCTACCAACTGAATTAAACCCCAGCCTCATTGATGAAAATAGGAGATCCCTAACCCAATCTTTGAGGGTCTAAAAAATAAATGTACAATATGACCTGGAGAATCCATTAAAGTTAGTAAGTCATCTTGTCATGCTCTGGGGGCTTGCGGGAGCCTACTGCTGAAAGCTAGGCCAATGATATTTTAGATATCAGCCGGGCCACCCATCATGGACAGGTTTTACCTGATCTTCCGACTAAGACAGACTAGGGAGAAGACCTGGCAGCCCACTCCTGAAACAATTAGCTATTCATACCCTACGAATAGCAGAGAAGTACCTTCAAATATAGTGCCAGAAAATGAGCCCCCACCCAGGCTGGAAGTCATTCAAGAAATGCCTAGGGAAGAGTTAAATCCTCAAAGTAGAGTTAACATTAATGGTGAGAATGGAGTAAAGCCCATGGGACTTCTTTTTGCTGATGTGGCACAACTCAAAATGGGAAGAAACAGTGCCTGCAATATTGGGCTCAAACATAAAACAATAATATGCATGCACAGTGTTTGGTATTGTTTCATTCTGTTGTACATAAGGTCACCATGAATTGGATTTGACTTGATAACACCCAACAACAATTAATACCCAAGTTGAGGGTCTGAAAAGTAAATATACACTAGGATCTTGAGAATCCATTAAAGTTAACAAGATAAAAAGAAGCAGTGTAGAAAATGTCATTCACAATGATCTGAAGTCAAGGAAGACTGAATTAAATAAGGAATTGCAAGTGGTTCTAAACTTGGAGCATATTGACTTAGAATATGAGCAGTTAGGTATTTGCCCGAAGACATAAAGCTATTGCACTGACAAATTGAAAGTGGTTATCTAAGACATACATATAGATTCTCTAATTGGTCAGCAGCAATCTAACAGTCTATATTTACGATTAGTAATGTCCCTTAGAAACTAGTTTTTAATAGGATAATTAGAGCTCATAGGCAATTTAAATGAAATATTCTGGTTTTCCTCTGAACAGATTATATATACTAACTCTGAAAAGGTTCATTTTAAAACAGAAGAAACACAGTAAGGGAAGAATGAGGAGTCTCTTCTCTCACTTTCTCCTCTCTGTGTTCTTGAGCTCGCTCTCTCTCTCCCTCTCTCTCCATCTTTCTCTCTCTCTCTCTCTCCCTCTCTCCGTCTTTCTGGAAAATGTAAAACACACTCACACACTGACATGGCATGTACATATATTCTCTAACAAGAATCAACAGAATTCTGAATCTAACAAATTCCCCAATACTCAATATACTCTAGTAAACTGCTAGATGTTGATATTTTAATATAGTGTACAAAAATAGCTTGCATCATAAAACTTTGTATCACATAAGCTTTATGTCATGATGCTCTAGACATAAAACTGTTTTAACTGCTAATTGTTTATTTTAATGAATAAACACACTAGTAAGTATTTATTGAATGTCGAATAAAATGATGGGGCTGTGGTTTAGCCCAGTTGGTAAAGTGCTGCTCTGAACTCTCAGAGGCCATAGGTTCAATTCCCAGCACCAGAAAAATGGGAGAAGGACATAGCAATCCACTCCAAAAGCAATCCTGAAACATTCAGCCATTGACTTTATGAGGCTAACTATGAGTCAGACAAGACTTGGCTGTACCTATCAATAACAATAACAACAACAATAGTACTCTGATATTATTATTGATTGATGACATCTTTTTAAAGTTCTAAGCAATCAATAGAGTAAAAAACAAATCCTTAGAATATAAGAATGGAGATGGAAAATGGATTACACTGAGAAATACCAAATTTAATTATCTAAGTATCATTTTTGATAAGCACTCATATCAAACCTCGTTCATGGTATCAATAAGATTGTCAGAGGTAACTTTATAGTTCGCCTTGTCAGAAAATTGTTTCATGATTCTATATAACACTTTTTCCCTGCCTTTATGTTTTCCTTCTTTTACACTCTACTAGGTTTGACTATGATCTCATTTCCAGCCTTTATTTTCCTATTTATTTCTCATTGGTCCTCATGATCTGTGCAAGTCACTTAGGAAAGTACTTTTGACAAAGACAAACTGCCTACATCTCATACATAGAAAGCCATTGCATTGTTTTCACCTATTGAGTAAAAAATACAATTTATTCCCTACACATAAAAAACAATTCTCATATACCATTCTATCTCAGTTCTTTACTATTGACCAGCTAGAAGCAATAGGAACTTTCTCATAAGCAAGGGAATGTGGAAAATGGATTTTTAGACTCCTAGTGTCCCTATGATTTTGGAGCAAGTTATTCTTTAGGCTCTTTGCTAAAACAGCTGTTTTGGGGAGGTAAATCTACACAACTTGGTTATTAATCATAGAATAATAGCTCATGTTTCTGTTCATTTGGTTATAACACTGTTTTAGATTTTTTGTTCGTTTGTTTTCTCTGTGGAGTTGGGAATCAATCCCAGGGCCTCACATACATCTGTCGTACCACTAAGCTATATCCCCATGGCATAGACATTTTTCACTTAACATTCCATTTAATCCACCAACAAATTCGATAGTTCCCATTTCATGTTCATTTTTGCCAGTACAGAAACAGAGTAAACCCAGGTACTTTGACTTGGCCACAACCAACACAAACAGGAGCCAAGCAAAACCCAGAAGACTCACTGATTTTTGACTTATTTGAATATATGTTGCTCGCAGAACTTCAAAATATTTTGAACATTTTCTCAATTTATTATATATCTGTAGAATTATTTGTTTTGTACTAAGAAAAGGTTTAAGAGAAAGTAAATGAAAACATTCCTTGTCACTCTTTGGAGGGCATTACAAATATTTGAACTTTGTAGAAATATCTCATCAGAGTTTGACTACTTACAATGTATCCCCAAGAAGGTTTCTTTCATGACTCTGAGTTTTTTCCTCTGAAAAATGAGAAGCAATATAGTGCTTTGTAAATATACAACCATATAGCAAGAATTCTGACTCAAGAAGACTTACAAAAGTGGAATTTCACATTTTTTGGTTAAGTGGTAGAATAGTAATGATAAAAGTATCATGCTTTGCAAAAGTGCTAGGTGGCATATATGTAATGTATAATATTTATGTAGTTTCACTTTATAAGAAGTTATAAACAGAAAAGGATAATCAACTCTATAAGGATTGTCACATTATCACAAAAATAATGAAAAGTAATGCCCATAATAATCACTAAATTCACTTAGACTTTGAATGGCAAAATTGTTACTTGATTAATGCTAGCCATTATGTTATCATTTAAAAGGATAAAAATAAAGTTGTATTTGATAAAGTAAACAATATTATTCTGATGCAATTTGAGTATCCTTAGGAATAGAGATGCATTGACAATAGTGCTGGGCATGGCATAGTGTCAGGAAGTGTTTTGTTCTATTGTACATAGGGTCACTGTGAATCAGACTGGATTCAATAGCTCCTAACAACTACAACAACAATTTTCTACTTGCACACAAGATTATTTTGTGTTTACTTTTGCAAAGTATTACCTGTTTGTATTAAAAATTATACCATATCTCCTCCAGCATGAAAGAGGGGTTACTCGTTGGATTTCCTTGATTATTAGAAATGATAAATAGTTTTCTATATATTTAGTCATGATAAAAACATTTCTATACTCAGGTGTGCTTAAAATAAACCACAATCTTTTTCAAATATGTCTTTGTTAAAATCTTAAATTTACTATTGAGATAAGAACTCATATTTAGTAGCTGCTTCTTCAGTGTCTATGGAAAATTCTAATTTTTTGCTATATTTTCTTATATTTCAGAATTTATTGCTTTCTTATTAATATTTGTTAAATATAATGAAAAACATTTCAAACCCATCACTCCAGTGCATTGATTATTGCCCCCCCAAAAAAAATTAACATTATAACTAGTCATAGCTTATGGATTTTACCATGTATTATTTAAGAAAGAGATTTATTGAAAGACATTATTTATCTTTTACTTACTAGAAATAGAAATGTCTTTAATATGATGTGACCTAATATTATGATATTTAGATTTTAAAAGATTGGTTCTCTACTGTAAGAGGTTAACCAAGACTAGTGGTCTACAAAGATATAAGATGAGATAATGAGAAGCAATACAATGATGCAACTCTTTGTACACTTATTCTCACCAGAATTATTATCTTGTAGCTTAAGAATACTTTGACATTTAATTTTATTCTAATCTGTGTGCTTTATTTTCCTACTATCATATTCAACAATGCTTCTTTTTCTCTTTATTTTGGAAAAACTATTCGGCTTTGTAACTACATCATTGACTTGACTTTCCAGAGTAAATGCTTTATTTGAAAGACTTCCTTATGATTTTAATTTTACTTTTGAAATTTTATACTCTTTGAGTTCTATCTTATCCTTGTTTTTCATGCCACTTTATTGTATTTTACGTCTTTGCTTAATATTCTTTGACTTTTTGCTTCAATTTCATAAAGAAGATAGTGCTTTATTTTTTTAGGAGATACCAAATATCTTTTTGAATGTTTCTTGTATCTCTTTGAGACAACAATTCAATTCTGATCAATTCTTCCTATAATCTGTACAATGACCTTTCCTTTCCTCTCTTCTGAAATACTTCTTATATGGTATCCCTTGGCTATTTGTTCTAGATTGAGGTAAGCTCATTCTATGACAGGTATTTGTAAACACACATTGGGTAGGCCATGCCCACTCACAACCTTGGGAGTGTTGACAAAACCCTGTATAAGAATAAGTGTAGCCAATGGCATTCATATCACTGTTTGTAGTTGTATTAAAATTTGAATTTAGACTCATTCCTGACCACCTTAAACATAGATATACATCCTGACAAGTCCCTTCATTAGAACACATTGCTTACTAAAAATATTTTGCTGCAATGAAAAGCACCTTGCCAATTCTCTTCCTGTGTCCTTACTGTAAGTGTAACACACACAGACACACACACAGACACACACACAGACACACACACACACACACACACACACACACACACAGTCTCTCTCTCTCATATGCATCCAGGCAAAGCTTTCTTAGAGTTGAAGTCTCACTTGACATAGGAAAAAATAACATTGATATGTGCATGTGAATCGTTCTTCAGTGATTCATACACTAATACCAAAACTTCAGAGTGAACTGCAAGAATTATTTTTATGATGTAGATCTTTGGAATAAGAAAAAATGCACAAATGGGGGAAGATTAAACATTTAGTAGAGGATTGAACCTAGCACTTTGTACATGCTAGGCAAGTGCTCTACCACTGAGTCCCATTTCCAGCCACCTTTTTATTATATTTTTTGAAGTAGATTCTTACTAAATTATGGAGGCTGCCTCTGGCCTTGAAAATACCATCCTCCTGTCTCAGCCTAAGGAACCACTAGGATTACAAACATATGCCAAACTGCCCAGCTTAAATTATGCTTTCTTTTTTAATCTGTTGGATTGTTTAGCAATACTGAGTATCAAACCCAGGACCTTGCACATGCTAAGCAAATGATCTGCTAAATTACATCCCCAGCACTCATTTCTTTAAATTCTTTTAGATGAAGAAGTTTGTCCTATTTCATGAGGTGAAACTATCTACTTCCATCATTCTCTATCTGGATTTAATTTGCTTGGAGCTGGAGGTTAAAAAAAATCAAGCAATAATTTGGAAGTGTACAACATAACCATTAATCAGGCATAATTTAAAAAATCAGCTAAAATTTTCTAATAATTAGACTATACTATAAATATAAAATGGAAAGCATGATGATAAACACATATAAATACTTTTGGAAATAAGTGTGCATTCATGGAAAAAATATATTTATTACAACTCAAATTTTGATTCCACAAAAGAAGGAAAAATGCCCCCCCAAAAGAAAATGGTCAAATATGTATTGTACATTCACACAATTAGATATTATACATTCCTTAAAGTCATATTCATCAAGTAAATTTAATTAATGATAACTTCAAAATATTATATTTTATTGCACAATATTTTTCTGAGAATTTCTTTGAGTTTTGATATGGAACTATTCTAGCTGATATCAGACCAACTTATCTTCTGAGAATAACAGTTAAATCTGTATTAAGTACAATCACTAAGCTTTGTAGAGAAGTTTCCTCTTTTTCTGAAGTATTCAAAATTTGCTATAAACCTAAAGACTAGAATATTGCAAAGAAGAAGACCTGTATTTATGACGTTACACACACCCCCACTGGACCTTTTTCTCCTTCAAAATGCAGACTATGAAGTTGAAGACTAAATTTCAGTAAAAATTATGATATTATTTTGGGTTATGAATACTAATATTATATCCAAAAGAATCTAGTCAGTCAGGATCTCAGCAGAGAGGAAGAGAGATGTACCAGTCTAGTTTTCTCACATGTTAACAAGGCAAAACCAGTGAAGTTGTTATTGTTAGGTGCCATCAACTCATCTCCAACTCATAGCAACCCCAAGGACAACAGAAGGAAGCATTCCTTGACACTGTGCCATGCCCAGCCTATATCAGTGTTTCTCTGCTATTCATAAGATTTTCAATGACTGTTTCAGGAGTAGGCAGCCAAGTCCTTCTCCCAAATTTACAGTACCTGGTATTCCCAGGCAGTCTCCCAGTCAAGGAGTAACCAGGCTTGACTCTTCTTAGAGGGCACAATAAACACACTCTCTTCTCTGCCACTGTTTTTATCTTGAAATAAACTGTTTTCACACAAAATTTCTTTTAGATAGCAATGCTTAAAATTATGTCACAAGTTCACTCATAAATTCAGATTAGTTTGTATAACTGAACACAACAGCTAGGAATGACCACCATTTAAAAAATTATAGTTCATATCTATTGTCTATTTAATGTAAAAATATTACTGATGTATCCCCTTTGTTTCTGACATTTTTCCATGTGTAAATTATTTTAGGTTTTGTTTTTTTTTTTGAGAATTTTCTTTATGTTCCTGGAAATTCCTCTCCCAGTATATAAGGTAACTGACACATGATACAAAATTTTCAGACATTGGATGTACACCAGTGAAGCAAATTGGGGAGGGGAATAACTCGGGGGAAAGCTTGGTGCAAAGAAATCTCACAAACAGATGCTTAATTTAAGAACTCCATAGTTGTAATGCCTGCAGCCGTAGCCCTGTGGCATCCGATCCCGTCAGATCTCGGAAGCTAAGCAGGGTCAGGCCTGGTTAGTAACTGGATGGGAGACCGCCTGGGAACACCAGAAGCTGTAGGCTTGGGAGAAGGACCTGGCAACCCCCTCCCAAAAATCAATGTGCCATTGAAAACCCTATGAACAGCAGAGAAGCACCGACAATAGTGTTTCCCCTGTTGTACAGAGGGTCGCTATGAGTCGGATACCGACTTGACGGCACCTAACAACAACAATAGTTGTAATATTTCCTGGAGATAAAATTTCTACAGTTTAGATAAATTGAAGATAAGTACCTAGTGTTGTACACTATATAATGTTGAGTTCCAAAATATTAATGTTCTAAACTGGACATTTGCTTCTTTCTTAAACCATTACTACCCTGTTGATTTCTTGGAATTCCTGACTCATCCTCATATTCTGAATAAATAGCTTTTGTTTTTGGAGTTAAACATCTGTCTTGCTTACTGGCATCAATCTATTTTTAAAAGGAGACATTGAGAGGACTTGTGAAAAAGTAGTTCATCCATAGAACACATTAGGCAGATTTTTCCAAAGTTCTGTTAAAGGGAAATAATGTGAAACTTAATATTTATGGAAAATTTTAATTTTTAATTTTAATTTTAATTTTCTAATCCTTTGTGACATACCTCTAAGAGAAACCAGTCTATATAATATTTGTTGCTAACTATATGTGATATTTTTGTATGTATCTTTTAAATTTGATGTGAGTAATTGATTGGTAGTAGCATTCATTATTTCTAAAAAAAAAATCATGATACAAAATATTAGTATTAACATATTGATAGTTTAAGTTTTTGAGATATATGTGTATATTTGTTGAACCCACTGCTTATATAATTATTGCTTATCACATACTAAGAATATTATGAGTATTTTTATAGTCATATAAGAATATATCATACATAGTTATGTTCCAACAATTGCATTTTTATCCTCTTATAATAATAATATTAATAAAAAATAAAATATCACAGAATTGTTGTGGTATAGCCTTAGAGAAAGATTGGCAGAGTGATAATGATATAGTTTTATAAATATCATACATGATTTAGAATCTTAAATTTTATAATATTTGGGGATTTTGTTGTTGTTGTTTTATTTTGTTTGTGGTCCATGGGAGTTGGATCCAGAGCCTGACACGTAGTTTGCAAGTGCTCTGCCACTGATGTGTACCCGTAACCCATTTTTTATTTCTTATTTTGAGTCAAAGTCTCACTGGGTTACATAGGCTGCCTCTGGCCTCAAATTTACAATCTTTCTTACCTCAGTCTCCCAAATCACTGGGATTACAAGCATGTGCCATTGTGTCCAGCTTGTAAATATCTGCTTATCAGAATTGTTAGCTTGTAAAGTTGTAATTTATTTTGGATTCATGACTCGTGTCTTTCCCTGAATTCTCTATTTACACTCTTAACACCCTCATGAAAGTAAAGTTAGCTGTTTGCCATAAAAATTAAAAATTCACCATATAATTTGTAGTAAGCACAGATAACTGTAATTTATTGATTCTGTTCAAGTTGCAAATGTTAAAAAAGTGCTATCCATTTAATGTAAACACTTAGACCTGTTGTCCTGTGATTAGAAGATAAGTGTCTAATTCCTACAAAAATAATAGAAAGTCTTGTCACACCTTAGAACTTTCAGGTTTCTTCACAGATAAATGAAACAATACTGCCTCCCAGAAAAGTCAGAACATCAAAACAGCACCCCCTGGAAACAAAATTCTGTTACTAATTTTTAGGTAGTCTGACCTCTTTGTCTTTATTGTTTCTAGTTATCTTTTCTCTGCATGTTTTGCTAAATGCTACTTGGAAACTCTGGTGCCTCATCAAGAAAAGATTGGACAAACATAGCTATTTTTCTGGATTATAGTCTTTATTTACCACGGTGGCTATAATGAAGAGCTTATTGTTACCCTAGATTCCTAATCTATTGATAATTTCGTAGTGACATTCATTAATTTAGGTATTGTAGGTCTATGATAAATTCTCTAGGTTATGGGGATTCCTTAATAAACCTTTTCTAGCATCACACTTGTTCAGGTGCTGTCAAATAAATAAATAAATAATAGATGTCCATTTATCTGTTGAGAATTTTGTTGTGTTTGTTAGGTGCCATTGATTTGGTTTGACTCAGCAACCCTATGTACAACAAAACAAACCACTGCCCAATACTCTGCCATGAACACCATTTTTTTTTTAATGTTTAAGGCCATTGTTGCAGTCACTATGTTAATCCATTTAGTTGAAGGTTTTTCTTTTGGTCATTGACCCATCACTCTCCCAAATATGATGTCCTTTTCCAGAGATTGGTCTCTCCTGACAACATGTGCAAAATATGTAAGATGCAATCTAGCCATCCGTGCTTCCAAGGAGCACTTTGGTTGTTCCTTATGTAATCCACAAGCATCTATTCTTCTCCTGTCTCCCTTATGCACTATCCAGCTTTCACAAACATATGATGGAATTGAAAATACCATGGCACACCTTCATCCTCCATGTGATATCCTTATTTTGGAACACTTAAAAGAGGTCAGAATAATTTTTCTGAAGATCATACATAGAAGTAGGTAAAAATGATTTCTAGTATCAGTAACTGACTGTGTAGTACCATGAGAGCCAAACAATCATTCAAACCCAGGATTAATCTGTCAACTGATTCTTAAATCATCCCTTCATTTGGTAATTATGTTGCTTACACTCAGAGGATCCAGTTGTTTCTGGGCACCTAACTTCAACTATAGAAATTCTAGTTCATCAAAATATGGTTAAAATTTTGTGATAGTTTTGTACTTAAATTGGCCACACATTTAAATCTTGTTTATGAAAAGAAAATACTAATTTTGACACCTAAGAGTTACTCAGTTATTTTCAATATCAAATACTAATCTACTAATTGTTAATTCTCTTTAATTTAAGTATATAGTCCCATATGTCTTTCTCCATTATATTTTTCTCTTTTGGCTATATATATTGACCTGGTTTTTGAAAATATTTTTCTATACATGTCAATAACAGTGGCCATTTGACAGATATAGAATTAGTGATAAAGAAAATAAAAATAAGAAAATCAAAACATACTTATAATATTTTAATCTACTGTGTTACAAACAATTGGACTTTTTATTTTCCTTGTTTTTCTTTGTATTTCTACCTAATTCCATAAAGGATTTGTTCCAGAATATCTCAGAGGTAGTTTTACAGTAGGTAAATTAACTATTTCTTCTTTGAAAACTTTTCTCTTTTCTTCAAACTTCATTCTCTTTTCTTTGTGAATATTTTGAAAGTATTGATTTGAGAAACAGTGTTATCAATTCTTCCCAAGTGGTATATATGGATGCTACTGAATTTGCCATTTTTATTTCCACCCAGTGCCATTGGAAAATAACCAGTTTTATGGTAAACAGGAATTTTTTTTCAATGACAAAGAATGGAAAAGATGAGTTCATGCTCTAAATGCACCCTCTCCCTGAGTAGGTATGGAGTGGGTTTTATTTTTTATTTTTTTCCTTTTTTAGATCTGAATATGTGAGTCCAAAGAGATGGAGGAAGTTGTGGTGCATGAAAGCTGTTCTCTCTATGTGGTTGGTTGATAGTACTTGAGAGCAGGTAATTATGGGCACCCAGCCTTGATTTCTATGATTAAGCACCACCTGCAAGTAAACAGAACTAATAGAGGAACAAGTTACTAGTAGGTTGAAGAGTAGAGGGGGGGTTCTAGTGAGATGGTCTCTACTGTTGACCAAGTCTCTAGAGAGCTCAACTGTAAACTTCCATAATTCAGTTGTAGAAAGTGTATCTATATTGATAATCACTAGTACAATGTTCACTTGGCTGTTGGGATTCTTCATGATTAAGATGTCAAGCATCTTCTATGGGCAAGATGAAGTAGAAGCACACTTGGATGCAAAAACTGGGAATGAGTGGACTTGGAGAAACTCCATTGTAGTTTCTTTTTGGAGGTAGGCCTCCAACTGATAGTCTACATAGTTAACTATTGGTTGGTGGCTCTCTATTTGGTCATCAGATCTCACTGTATTCAACAGAATGTTATATTCTCAGCGCTTATATATCTCAGTTTTAAGACTATCATGTGGTCAACAATATGAGGATTCATTGTCTTCAACATTTTTACTGAAGAATGTATTGGTGTCGACTTTCCAATTCTAGTTTCCTCCACACAGAAAACATTAAAACAAAAACCTTGCTGAATGACTGTATTATTGACCACCTAATCAGGCAAATACACACAAAAAAATGCAAACTGACCACACATGGTCAAAGAACAAGTATTCTCCCTGTTCTCTGCCTGTGATTGACAGACACTTATAAGGGCCTAAAAGCTGTTGCTGATGACTTATGACACTGAAAGTATGAGTGTCATGCCACTTTGGACAAGGCTAGTGGGCAGTTGTGGTCCCTCCCCCGATAGTATCCCCACCCTGCTGGGTAATTTGTAGGGCTGGACAAAAACAAGATGAAGTTGTAATGATGATTTCACAGGTGAGCTATACTACAGATAAATTTATGTCAGTGGCAGGACAGAGAAGGATTTGTAGATTTTATTACCCATCCTTTTTTCTAAAACTGAATCAAAAGAAATTCTACAAATAGTGGACTCAAAAAGAAAGACTATATGTACATATGTACTTCTGTCACAGAATAAATACAAAATTATTGTCCTAAACTTTTCAAAATATAGTGCTAGACCAGTTGGCATGAATAGACAAAACAGAAGCCTTCATCTAAACCTAATACCATGTGCACACACTGACGGAAATATATCATAAACATAAATGTAAAATGTACAGCTATAAAATTTTTAGGGAAACAAGTAAAATATTCATGACCTAGGGTATAGAAAATAATTCTTAGATTTAGTTTAAAAAGCATAATCCATTAAGGAAAAAAATGGTAAATTGAATGTCCTTAAAATTAAAGCATCTTTGACCAAAACCAGAATAAAATGCTTACAACCACATAGCCAGCAAAGGATGAGTGTTTCAAAAGTAAAAAATTCCTAAAACTCAATAGTAAAACAAACAACCACCCCCTCAAACAGTCTAACTAGAAAATAAACTACAGGATGTGATTTCACTGAAAAGAAAACATATATATGACATATAATCACATGAAAAAGGCATCCAACTTCATCAACCACTAGGAAAATTCCAATTAAAGTACAAGACATGAGCACACACATATTAGAATAACTAAAATTAAAACAAAATAGTACATAGCAATTGCTGGAAAAGAGAAGAAACTGGATCCTTCCTATACAGGCAGTAAGAATGCAAACAGGAGATTCTTTCTGGATGACACATTTGGCCATTTTCATTAAAATGAAATATGCAATTATTTTATAACCTAGAAACTGTATTCTTGGGCATTCATTCTATTGACAAATAAACAATGTTCACACAAAGACCTGTATTTGAGTGATTATTATACCAACTTAATTCATAATAGAATGTATCATAGATTATTAAAAGAACCAATGGATCCATCCTAGAGGAAGTATAATCAGAGTGCTCCTTGGAAATAAGGATGTCTAGACTGCATCTTATGTGTTTTGGACATGTCAGGAGTGATCAGTCCCCGGAGAAGGATATCATGTTTGGCAGAATGAGGCGTCAATGAAAATATGGAAGGCTCTCAACTAGATTGATGGACACAGTGGTTGCAAAAATGGGCTTAAACATAAAAAGAGATCTCGTGCATGGCATAGTGTCAGGTACTGTTTCTTTCTGTTGTACATAGAGTTGCTATGAGTTGGACCCCAGTCAGTATGTAACAATAAGAATTCATGATAGCCAAAAGTGAGAAAAAAAGCAGAATCTTTAATGGGTAGGTTGTTAAATAAAATGAAATGTGCATTCATACCATAGGATACTATTCAGCAATGAAAAGGAATAAAGTATTTATATATGCAGTAACTTAGATAAATCACAAGTGAATCATACTGAATGAAAAAGTTACCCAACAAGGTTTTGTACTGTATTATTCAATTTAAATAAAGTTTTTGAATTTTCAAATTATAGAAATTGAGAATCAATTAGGTTTCCAGGAATTAGAAGTGGAGAAGGAGAATTTGTATTTATAAAGACAACAGAATGGATTATTGCAGTTGTGGAAGTCTTCCATACTCTGATTTTAGTTGATTCAAGAGCTGATATGTGATAAAAATTGCATAGAATTAAATGCATATGCAAACTCAAAGAAATAATTACAAATTAAAAATAGAACAATGTGAAGAAAATCAGTGGACAGTATTTATGTCACAGTTCTGCTTATGATCAAATACTATGGTTTTGCAAAAAGACATTTTCATGGGGAAAACTGGGCACAGAGACATGGGATCTCTCTGTTTGATTTATTACAACTGCTTGTGAATCTATATTTATTTCTAATTAAAAGCACATTTATATGCTATATGCAGTCTTAATGACAAATGAGTGTTTGCATTATAAACAGAATAGAAAGTAGGACAAAACAAAGGGAGAGTTCTTCTAGAAATAAAATAATAATCAGTAGCACAAAGAATTTTGAACTTTGGACTCTAACAAAGCATCTAACAAATACATAAAATGCTAAGTTAGGCTAAGGGCAGTAGCTTATGTGATATTTTGGCGTAAGAAAAGGTTAATATTTTGTGCGAGACATTTTTTGAGTTAGCCTTTCTCATTCTTCATAGATAATCTCATGTGAAGTCTTTATCAAAGAGTATTAAAAATGCAAAAACTCTCAGAATAAGTGTGAGTCAACTTATCACGCAGAACTGGGGCAACAACCAAGTGACTTGGCTAAAAAGTCTAATAATAGAGGTCATAATAACAGAGTTTATATCTAAATTGTTGAATACTGTAAAGAAATTAAAAGTTGTAATTGAGTCTAAGGAGGTTAAATTTCTACTGGTATAAAAATCAACCATCAGTCAGGCATGGTGCTGCATGTCTATTATTGCAGCTATTTGGGAGGCTGAGCAGAACAATTACTTGAATCCAGAATTTCAAAGCTACCTTCATGATCTAAAAGGTACTCACAAGAAGCAGATCTGCCAGGGCATTGATCCTGGACCTTTCATCTTCCAGAACTGTGATTAATAAATTTTTTTTCAATAATCAATACATGCTGTTGTTGGGTGCCATCAAGTCAGATCTGAATCATAGCAACCCTGTCTGCAGCAGAACGAAATACTCCCCAAAACTGTGCCATGCACACAATCTTTTTATATTTGAGCCCATTTTTGCAGTCATTATGTTTCTTCCCATTTTGAGTCATGCCACATCAGCAAATGGAGGTTCCAAGTGCCTTACTTCATTCCCATCTTTATGGTCTACTCTAATTTGAGGAGGCAACACTTCCCTAATTGTTTCTTGAATGTCTTTTAGCCTGGGGGCCTCATTTTCTGGCACTATATTTGACAGTGTTCTGCTATTCATAAGGGCTGGAATTTAGCTCAGTTGGCAGAGCATTGCTCTGCAGTCTCTGAGGTCCCAGGTTCAATTCCTAGTGCCACAAAAATGGGCGAAGGATATGGCAATCCACTCCCTAGGCAATCCTGAAACAGTCAGCCATTGAAAACTCTATGAAGTTCGTTATGAGTTGGACACAACTTGACAGCATCTAACAACAACAACAACTACTATTCATAGGATTTTCAGTGGCAAATAGTTTTGGGAGCAGGCTGCTGGGTCCTTCTCCCTAGTCTGTCTTAGTCTGGAATCTCAGGTGAATACTGTCCACTATGGGTGGCCCTGCTGGTATCTGAAGTATCAGGTGCACAGCTTTCAGCATCACAGCAACACTCAAGCCCTCACAGCATGACAACTGCTAGACATGTTGCAGACTCAGTATATGGCACTTGTTATATCTGACTGACAAGGTTAAAACAGATGATAAGGAAACACACGTGTGTACACCAACTATATAATGATGGATGACATGTAAGTATTAAAATTAAATTTCTTTTGTATTTGAATCCATTGACAGTATAATTTTCCAATTGATCTCAAGTCCATTATTGGTAGATATAGTTGATTATGTCAGTGTGTGGCTTTATGATAGAGAAAACTTAGTTAATTAAATGGATTTAAGCCTTTTTTCTTTTTTTTGTACAACATGTTCTCCAAATGTTATTAATTGACATTTATGGAAGATTCAATGTTAACTGCATTGTAGTGTTATAAAGAAAATAGCAGAACAAAACTATAAATAATTAAGGAAATAAAACAGTAAAATAGTTTTTGTAATTATAATCACAAAAGCTTGCACTAGAGATTTTATTTTATTAAAAACAAGTTATCCCTAATTTTCTTGTCAGAGTCAGTAAAAGAATGAAAGCAGTAAAATAGTTCTGGAATTGTTGGAAATATCCTTTTAGATAAAGCTGTTGTGTTGGTATGTGTTAATACTGATAGGTTGAGAAAACACTACCAAACTGTTATGATTAAGACAGCATGAGAATGGAAAGAGAACGACAGGGAGTACTTCACTCTTCCTCCCATCTTTCTCTCATGAGACAATTTATATTATTATACAGAGCCAGCTGCCATTGATCGGCTTTGTGAGCATCAGGCAACAGACTGGGAGGGAGTTGAAGTTAGGACATGTGTGAACTGATAAACAGCAAACAGTAATTTGATTCAGTAAATTGTGTAGAATTGTGGACGAATTCTGGAATGATTTTCACTGTCATGGATGTTTGTTTTTTCTGCCTACTCATTTTCCATTTCACCTTTGACAATAATGTAGTTTTTGGGGAAGTATGCTACCCATGTTGTGTTCAGTGATCCTTTCAGAATTTATATTGACTCCAGTTCTATTTTCCAACTTGGGACCAAGAATCAGACCTAAGTCAGTAGCACATCTGATTCATGGATTAGCGCATGATCTAGTTTGGTTCATCTATGATCAGATGCAGTATTTCAGTGAAACACTTGATATAGCAAAATTTCTTTTATATATGGATTATTATAAAAATAGTATGTAGGTGGGAGCTACTACAGCCAATTTCCTCCAGGAGGAAGAAAACACAAAAGAAAAAGTTCAAATATGCTTGGACTTATCAGTTAAAGAAACACATAAGAGGGTAAAGAGGGAGAGAGTAGTGCAAAGTATAGACTGCAAGGGTATGATACTCCCATAATGAAACTCATTATATTTTATGCAGTTTTTAAAAATTATTTCATACCTCACTAATATATACTATTTTTAATTTTTATTTATTTATTTTTTGTGGTTCTTGAGTTGAACCCAGGGACTTACAATACTTTGCAAGTGCTGTACCACTCAGACAATTTTTTTTTATTTTTTATCTTGAGACAGACAGTCGCTAATTGTGTCTCATGTTGAACCCACAATCATCCAGCTTCTGACTCCTGAGTCACTGGGCTCACAGGCATGAGCCACAGTGCCTGGATAAATTTGTACAATTATTATTAAATGTTGATCAAAAGTTTCAAAAATGTTTAAGGAGATGGAATTGCTAACTATTCTGATTTGATTATCACCCATTGTATATATGTACTGAATTGTTACTCTGTACTCTGTAAACATGTAAAGTAAAAAACAAAATTAAATTTATAAAGAAACAAACTTTTATGCATATACCAATTAAAGAGGGTGGTTCTGTTCCTTTGCAAGGAAAAAATCTTTACTGGAGTAATTATATCATCAATTTTTCTAAATTTATAATTCTGTACTTATTGGGTATTATTTCCATCTAATCGATCTTAGTTTGTGTCAATTATTATGAAGAGTGTAAAATTTCTAAGGGCTCTTATAACACATTGTTACTGAGAACCTACAAAAAATAATATCCATGAGCCAATAGTATGGGGTCACTGAGAGATTTTCAAATAGTTAAAAACCTATTTGGCCTAGCATGTATCAATTATATCTATTAATGTCAAGAAATACTTATAAATATCTGATAATAATAAGCAAGCTGGGATTTAGCTCAGTGGGTAGAGCGCTGCTCTGCAGTCTCTGAGGACCCGAGTTCAATTCCCAGCACCACAAAAATGGGAGAAGGGCCTGGCAATCCACTCCCAAGGCAATCCCGAAGCACTCAGCCATTGAAAACCCTATGAGGGTCGCTATGAGTCGGATACCGACTCGACGGCACCTAACAACAACAACAACAACAATAATAAGTAAATACATGGATGTGTTAGTGGATTTCACATTTATTGGAATTAATATAGCTGAAAATTGAATATCCTAAGGAGCATACTGCATTTGATTATTTATACCTGAAATGCATAAACTTGTTTGAGATATATATATATATATATATATATATATATATATATATATATATATGGAAGTTCCTAGTTAAGATTACCTTAATAGTTAATAGTTAAGAATATATTTTAGGAAGTTAATAGTAAAGAATTCATTGAAATCCTCAGAACACAATAAGTCCACAGTAATGATGGACACTCCATACAACAAACTATATTTTATATATTTGAATTACTCAAGATTACATAGAATTAGACCTTATTTCTTGTTATTAACATATTATTACACTGTGACACAGTAAACTATGTACATCTTTTTATAAGAAACAAGTACTTTTTCAAAATATCTGTCTTAATGTCTGTAGAATTTATATTCATGTTTAACAGGGATTTTAGAAAACAACAGCATAAAATTATTACAATTCTTAAGACAAATTACCTAAACAAAGTTGGTTTAAGTTTTTAATATGGTTTCACGTATAATATTTTTTCCATTATGCTTCATTTAAACTGCAATTTTATCAAATGCTAATTCCACTTGCTAAAACACACATTAAAAGTTGTCAAAAAATAAATGTAAAATACACACATTGTAACATTTGATTTTTAACAAGGTATACATTGTGATTTAATCATAGAATCCATCAGAAGCAGAGTCTTTTGATAATTATTTAATATATTTATTAGGACAATTTTTTTCAAATTTTTTTTCTGAAAAATGTGCGTGTGTGTGTGTGTGTGTGTGTGTGTGTGTGTGTGTGTGTGTGTGTGTGTATTTGGCACCGGGGATGGATCTTGGGGCATCACAGAGGCTAAATACTCCACCACTAAGCCATATCCCTAGCCCTCAAAATGTTTTCTATGAATTTTAGAATAAATGAATTATGGAAAATATGTCTTCTGTACATAAATTTTGTCTAATATTTACTAAAATATGATGTACTGTAGCCAAGGAAAGATACATTATTATTGCCAAGACAAAGAAGAGAAATATAATCTCTGCCTTAGGCTGGGTAAAATGTTGCAGACTTATGTGTCCTTTTCTATTTCTAGCTGCATTCTCTATCAGAGGTAGTTTCATACCCTACAAGGCATTTAGCAATATTTGCAGACATACTTGGTTGTCAAGTAGAGGGTAATACAGGTTTCTTGTGGAGATTGGCCACGCATGTTAAAAAATATTTTACAATGCACAGGATAGACCTTTACAACAAAGAATTTTCTCATCCCAAGTGTTAATAGTTCTGCAGTTTAAAAACACTAGTTATAATGTCTATCATCCCTGTGCCTCTTTTTATAGATTTCTGTCTCATCTACATTTGACCAGACTGTTATCCTTAGTGCTTTTGTGAAAGAAACACAGAGATATATACATATATCTACATATGCATGCAAACATATTCAAAACCCAGGCATAAATGTAAGAAATGAAAAATAATCTTGACCTATTTCTCACTTGCTTCCTCATATACTGAAACACCCATAATAATTTTCTTCTTTTTAAATTGTTTCTTAGTAGTACATTTTTAAGAAAGGTATAATAAATTGAACACATATGATGGAATATTAAAAGCTCTTATTTTAAATGAGCATTCTTTCTGATTCCAAATGTTTATTATTGCTGCTGCAATAATAAATGGGAGTGAGAATTGTTTACCATACTGTGGGGTCTTCCATGTTGCTGTGATCCTGAAAGCTATGCTATTGGTACTTCAGACAGCAGCATGGTCACCCATAGTGAACAAGTTTCAGCTGAGCTTCCAAAGACAGACTTGAGAGAAGGGCCCAGCACCCCACTTCTGAAACAATTAACCATTGAAAATCCTATGACCATCAGAGAAGTACTGTCAGGTATAGTGCCAGAAAATAAATCCCCTAGTCTAGAAGGCACTCAAAAGATGACTGGGGAAGAGTGGTTTCCTCAAAGTAGAGTCCACCTTAATGACAGAAAGAAACCTCACTCTGCTGCTATGGCACAACTCAAAATGAAGAGGAACAATGGTAAATATCCATTAATAATTGGAACATGGAATGTACATAATATGAATCTAGGAAAATTATAAATCTTCAAAAGGGAAATGTTATGCATAAACATTGACCTAGGCATCAGTGAGCTAAAATGCACAGTTATGGGACATTTTGAATCAAATAATCATATTTTCCACTATGCTAGGAATGACAAATTAAACAGAATAGCGTTGCATTCATCATCAAAAAAAGGACATCTCAAGGTCTGTCCTGAAGTACAATGCTGTCAGTGATAGAATAATATCAATACTCTTACAAGGAAGGCCAATCAAAATGACTATTATTCAAATTTATGCACCTGCCACTAAAGCCACAAATGAAGATAGGGGAAATTTTTACCAGTTCTATAATCTGAAATAGGTTGTACATGAATCAGCATGCACTGACAATTACTAGTGGCTGGAATGCAAGTTGGAAACAAGAAGAAGGCTCTGTCATCAGAAAATAGAGTCTTGGTGACAGAAAAGATGCTGGAGATCTCATGGTAGAATTTTGTCAGACCAATGATCTTTTCATTGCAAATGCATTTTTTCACCAACATAAACAGTGAAGATACTCATGGAATTTACCAATTGGAACATACAGGAACAAAATTGACTACATTTGTGGAAAAGGATGACAGAAAAGCTCAATATCAAATGTCAGAACAAGACCAGGTGCTAATTGTGGAACAGACCATCAACTGCTCATATGTAGGTTCAAAGTGAACTTGAAAAAAATGAGAAGTATATGAAAGCCAAGATATGACCTTGACTATATCCCACCTGAGTTCAGAGACCACCTCACGAATAGGTTTAATGCATTAAACACTAACTATAGAAGATCAGATGAGTTGTGGCATGAGATCAAAGCCATCATTTATGAGGAAATCAAAGGTCACATAAAAGATAGGGAAAAAATAAAAGACCAAATTACATGTCAAAAGAGACTCTGAACTTTGTTCATGAATGATGAATAGCTAAAGTACAAGGAAGATGTGATGAAGTTAAAGAACGAAGCAGATGATTTCAAAGCGCAGCTCAAGAAGACAAAATCAAATATAATGACATGGGCAAAGACCTGGGGATAGAAACCGAAAGAGAAGGATACACTCTATTTTTCTCAAGCTTAAAGAATTGAAGAAAAAGTGCAAGCCTCAAGTGGCAATAGTGAAGGATTCTATAGGGAAATATTAAAGGACATGTTGTTGTTAGGTACCGTCGAGTCGGTATCCGACTCATAGCGACCCTCATAGGGTTTTCAATGGCTGACTGTTTCGGGATTGCCTTGGGAGTGGATTGCCAGGTCCTTCTCCCATTTTTGTGGTGCTGGGAATTGAACTCGGGACCTCAGAGACTGCAGCGCAGCGCTCTACCAACTGAGCTAAATCCCAGCCCATTAAAGGACATAGGAAACATCAAAAGAAGATGGAAGGAATACACAAAGATATTATAAAAAAAAATTGGTGGATGACCAACCATCTCATGAGGCTGCTTGTGATCAGGAACCAGTGGTATCGTAGGATGAAGGGGAAGCTGCCTTGAAGGAATTAGCAAAAGATAAGGCTCCAAGAATTGATGGAATACTAATAGAGATGTTTCAGCAAACATGCAGCACTGCCAAGAGATTTGGAAAACATCTACCTGGCTGACTGACTGAAAGACATACATATTTGGGCCCGTTCCCAACTGAATGTGGAAACTATCAAATGATATCATTAACATCACATGCAAGCAAAATTTTGCTAAAGGTCATTCAAAAGCGACTGTAACAGTATATAGACCAGGAACTGCTGGAAGATCAAGCCAGATTCAGAAGACCACATGGAAACAGGGACATCGTTGTGGATATCAGAAGGATGTTCGCCAAAAGAAGAGAGTGCAGAAAGATGTCTATTTATGTTTTATCAACTGTGAAAGGGTATTTTACTATGTGGATCATAACAAATTTTGGATAACCCTGTGAAGAATGGGAATACCAGAGCACTTAATTGTACTTGTGAGGAATCTTTATATGAACCAGGAGGCAGTTGTTCGAACAGAATAAGGAACAGTACCTGGTTTAAAGTTGAGAAAGATGTGTGTCAGGGCTGTATCCTTTCACCATACCTCTTCAGTTTCGATGATGAGCAAATAATCTGAGAAACTGGATTTTTTGAAGAAGCAAGAGTTGCTGAAAGACCAATGTTTTCATGTAATTTCCTGATTATCTTTAATTATATCAATGTCAAGAATCAGGTAGCAAGCCTAAAGAAGGGTAAATTTATTTAAAAATGAAAGTACTTGGGTGGCACACTACAACCCCAAGACCTAGATCAGGCAGTCAATCTGGTTTCAGTAAATAATTGGAAGAATAGCTACATGGAAAATATATTGCCCATTGATACTTTGTGCTACAATGTAGCTTTTGAGGGGTTGTTTGCAATAGAAACTGAAAATATCATCTACAGTGTTTAAACTAAATATTGTCTGAATACTTACAGGAATATCAAGCTATGTTTTAGGCATGGTTTATAAACATTTAAGCAAGTTCTTCTTTCCACAGGAAAACTGAATAAATAGGTTTAAAGCTAGAGAAATTACCTCCTTCCCTTGTAAAGTCTGAGTCTGTCTACAAAATCTGAAATTTTGAAGTTTTAAAATCTGATTTAGATAATTAATTATTCAAAATAAGATTGCTTTGATGATGCCCATAATTAGTTAATGGTACAGATGAATGTGACTAACATATGGAAAAAACCGAATGTAGTTGAAATAAAAAACAGCACATATTATGTGCCAGGTGTGTTTGAGGAGTGACAATGTATTTCTTTGGATGTGACAATACTTTGCTTAGTTTTATTGACTTCAAGGACATATATAGTAATATATCATAGTTACCATAGAGTTTCAGCAGGGGCTTATCATGAAAAATATGAATTACCATTTTTGTCTCTTTTGTTATTTTAAATATATTTTTAGATGTTCTATTTTCTGGATATTTCCATGTTAAGAAGTTTGAAAACCTGCATTCAGATTTAACTTTTAAGGATTTTGAAATGAGCTTTGTATTCTTGTAATTTATTTTTGCCTTTTTGTACCTGACATAAAAATTCTAAAGTATAAAAGAAATGACATGCTTTGAATGATTCTTGTAACTAGGGATTTCTGCATTTAGGTGGATGCAGCCAGAAATGAACAAAAGGAAAAGTAAATGAAAATTGAGTGGTAGGATATATCTACACAGAAAAATGGAAACAAAACCCAGCCTTTTAATAGGCCTTTCCTTGATCTAAAGTGATGTGATGTGTCACTTATGTACAAAGACAGGAGTTCAAGTTTGGGCTCTTTCCTCTAACCCATCCACTATATCCTACCACTGCTCCTAGCGCTCTCAGCTTAACAGCACTGACATCTGCTAGGTTATTCAGAACAAAAAGATTGATAGTGTTTTTAATTGATTTCCCTTTTTCCAAATGCAATCTATCATTAGTTTTATTTATTCAGTCTAGATTCCACATACAAGGGAGAACACACAATATGATAAAATGTTTGTCTTTCTGAGTCTGGCTTATTTTACTTAAAATATGGTGGCCTCCAATTCCATCTATTTTCCAAAAAATGATTCAGTTTTATTCTTCTTTATGGCTGAATAAAATTTCATTGTGTATATTTATTACATTTTATTTTTCCATTCTTCTGTTGATGGACATCTAGGCTGATTCCACAACTTTACTATTGTGAATAGTGCTATAATAAACCCAGATATGCAAGTATCTGTGTGGTATGCTGTCTTAGATTCTTTAGGTATATACCCAGGAATAATATGACTGGATCTTATGGTAGTTCTACTGTTAGTTTTTTGAGGAACCTCCATACTGATTTCTATAGTGGCTGCTCTAACCTTGCCACCAGCAGTGTGCTAGGGTTCCTTTCTCCTGGAATACTCGACAGCATTTGTTGTTTTGTTTTGTTCTGTTCATGCTAGCCATTCTGACTAGAATGAGGTAGAATCTCAATGTAGTTTTGATTTGCATTTCCCTGATCTCTAAGGAACATTTTTTTTTCATATATTTATTGGCCCTGTGTATTTCTTTTTTTTTTTTTTTTTTTTGAAAACTTCTTGTTCAAATCACTTGCTTATTTATTAATTGGACCATTTTGGTTCAGGCCTGAGTAAATTTTTGGTTCTTTTTACATTCTCTGTATTAATCCCTGTTGGATATATAACTGGCAAAGAATTTCTTCCATTCTGTAGGCTACTATGTACTCTGGTTATTGTCTCCTTTGCTATGCACAAGCTTTTGAATTTCATGAAACCTTGTTTGTCAATTCTTGCCATTATTTCGTGGTTATTAGGGTCTTTTACACCAAGATCTTGCCTGAGCCTATATCATAAAATATTTTCTGTAAGTTTTCCTTTAGGAGTTTCAAAATTTCAGGACTTATACTAAGGTCTTTTATATATTTTGAATTGATTTTTAGATGGAAGGAGAGATCTGTATTTTCATCCTTCTACATATACATATCCAGCCTTCTCAACACTGTTTGCAAAGGGGTATTGTTTATCAAACATATGTTTCCATAGAATTTTTAAAAACAATTTATACAAATTCCATGAAAACCCTTTTGGAGGTGTTTGTGATTTTGTTAAATCTATAAGTCATGTTGGGTGGAACTGACATCTTAGAAGTATCTTCTGATTCCTGTGCATAATTTGTTTCTTCATTTACTTATGGCTTATAATTACTAACAACAATAAAAATAATTCTATTAAGAGCAATGCTTTCATAATCCAAGGTGTACAGACCTTACACATTATTCAATATATCACTAAATATTTCACATTTTGATGTAATACTAAGTAAGATTTTAACATTTCAATTGGCATGTTTAAATCTTTGTTTATCTTTCATTATCATTTTTAAAAAGTTTATGTTGGATCATGTACAAATAATTTTGTCTTTTTATTAGCATGCATTTATTCCTACAAATAATGGATTTCCTTAGAACATTTTCACACATGTACATTGTTGTTGTTGTTGTTAGGTGCCGTCGAGTCGAGTCCGACTCATAGTGACCCTATGTACAGCAGATCGAAACACTTGCTGATTCTGTGCCAGGCAAACCATCTTATTTATGTTTAAGCCCATTGTTGCAGATACTGTGTCAATCCATCTGGTGGAGGGTTTTCCTTTTTTCCGTTGACCTGCCACTCTTCCAAACTTGATGTCCTTCTCCAGGGATTGTTCTCTCCTGACTACATGTCCGAAATATGTAAGACACAGTTTGGCCATTTTTGCTTCCAAGGAGCACTCTGCTTGTACCTCTTCTAGGACAGATCTGTTGGTTCTTTTAGCAGTCCATGGTATATTCAATAGACGTCTCCAGCACCACAATTCAAAAGCATCAATTCTTTTTCTGTCTCTCTTGTTCAATGTCCAGCTTTCACAACCATATGATGCCACTGAAAATACCATGGCATGAGTCAGACACACCTTCGTCTTCAATGTGACATCTTTGCTTTTCAATACTCTAAAGAGATCTTTTGCCACAG
>VMDO01021767.1:0-34774 GCA_007922755.1 Pedetes capensis | reverse complement strand
GATGAATGACAAATATCATTAAGTACAGAAAATCCAAATGATGGAATGCTGGGCAGTCACTAAAAATGCAAGGTATTTTATGACATTAAAAATGTTTGAATAACATTTAAGGAAGAATGAGTCATAAAAATACACTACAATTTTCATTTTAAAATTTGCCTTTCCAAGTTGTGCCTGTGTATTATTCTGAGTGATGGGATTTCAATTGACTTCCTCACTGTGTAATTTACAAATACTCAATGAGAAAAAGTTCATAATTAGACAAAATCAGATCCCTTATAATCTAGACCCAGCTGAATTCTTCACTGCCATCTCTTTCTTCTTTCTTTTCTCCACCTTTATATTCTGGAACATTACCAACATTCCTAAAGCTGCCATTCAGTGAGAGGCCTTGTGTTAACCTCCTTGTATCATCTCACCTAATCTTCACAAGATGTTCCTCTGTACATTTTCTGTAGATAATGGAATCAAACCATAAGACGAAGTAAAGTTTTTTTGAACTCAATAGCTGGGATTGGAACCCAGTTGCCCAGACCCAAGCCACATGTTTTTCTTAACTTTGCTTTTATTTAATTCCATGTCAAACATGATCAGTATTTCATAATTTTAAGAGAAAAAAAGTCACAATAGCCAAGAGATAAAAGCAACTCCAGTGTACATCGATGGTTAAATAAATAAACCAAATTTTGTATATACATACAATGGAATGTTATTCAGTGTTAAAGAGAATGAAGGACTGACATATACTATATCATGAATGGGTCTTGAAGCTATTATTTAAAATGAAATAAGCCAACCACAAAAATTCTAACTCACCGAAAGAATAATGGTGGTTTCCAATGGCTATGGAGAAGAGGAAAGAAGTGTCGCAGTACCATGACTACAGCCTAAGGATCCAGGGTTTCCCGAAGGCGGGTGAGGAGTCCACAGCGGTGGATAATATAAACACAGCAGCTTGGAGGCTATGTGGATCTGTTCCATTTATTGTTCGGATAGCTCATTTTTTATACAGTCCTTTTAGGCTTAGGTCATGCAAGTGGTAAGAATACGTGCAGTTTTACACACACCTGGCAGTCATAATAGCAGTGGAGGGTCAGGGTGACCAGAACAGCAGCCTTTACTTTTTTTTCTCTAGCTGGGAACCAAGGTCTGCCTTAGATAAGTACCTCTCTGTTAAAATTGTCAAGGAGGCTTTTTTACTGTGGGAACAGGCCTGTGTATTCTTTTGATTGTTTTATATTTTCTCTGTAAACCTTAGCTATCATAGGTGGGGCCACTTTAGTCCAAGTAGGAGCTAACAACTCAGCCTATTGCAGCTGAAGCATAAATTACTTAACATTTGAGTTCCAGGATGGAAATTGCTGATCAGCTTCAACTACAATAATATCCATATATCCCTTACAATTGGTGGTCATTACTTCTAACTCATTTACAAATTCCCTCAGTCGTGTCATTCTTTTAGCATTTGTTTCATTAGAGTTTAATACAATATTAGTTATGAGTGTTAGTCCTAAACATAAAGTAATCATAATAATTAGAAGCAGTAATCCTATTCCTAGAAAGCGAAAAGCACATTTTCCTTTTCTTCATCCCCATCCATTTCTTGGAAGATGAGTTCCTTGAACCTCTCTTCCCCATATCCGGACCGTGTCAGGCAATATGGTTAGAAATGGCTGTGGCAAAGAAGGAGTTTCGTTCAACTGGTATAAAGATTCAGTTTTGCAGAATGAAAAACTGGAGATCTACCATGCAATGTAAATAGAGTTAAACTACAACTGAACTATACATTTAAGACTGGTAAAGATGATAAATATTTCTTTACCACAATAAAAAAGTGATTTTTGCTTGAAAAACAGGGGCAAAGCAGAACATCCTCCTGTAACCCTAATATTTCCTGTATTCATAATCCAGTTTTTGTTTGTTTTTATTTCTGAATTTATCAAGGTCACATTGAGCACTTAACTGCTTCTGCTTTGTAGCATAGCACTGACTCCTCAAATGTTTTCAATCTCATTTTTATTTCCATGAGTTTATTATATCCATGACTTTATCAAAGCAAAAATCTTTTCTCATTCCATCTACTCTTCATACTCTCTGACATTTAGTGTAATTTAACTACAAATGTTTCTTAAAATCTTTTATTTCT
The DNA here is from genome assembly GCA_007922755.1 of Pedetes capensis. Taxonomy (NCBI): domain Eukaryota; kingdom Metazoa; phylum Chordata; class Mammalia; order Rodentia; family Pedetidae; genus Pedetes; species Pedetes capensis. The sequence goes on along the minus strand of VMDO01021767.1, from coordinate 32,628 downwards.
TTGATTGTAGGACATTATATCCTTCTATCATACTGTTGTTCTTGCATTCTACTGCATCTTAAGCAAGTTCTATGAAATCCATCCTCCAGTTGATACTTCTATTTCTTGTAATTGTCTACATCTCATGTAGAAAATAAAATCACAAAAAAATGCAAATGATTCTCCTACAACGTTGTAGATGCTTACCTCAGCTTCTTATTTTAAACATCTTAATTGAAGGATAGTTGACATATACACATTGTAATAGAATATGTTTGAGGTACACAACTTGATGTTTTGATACATATAAATTGGAAAATGATCATCACAATCAAGTTAATTAATACTTCAATCACCTTCACATAGCAACCATTTCCTTTTTCCTTTTGTGATGAGAAGACTTAATTTAAGGTCTACTCTCAGCCAGGTGCAGTGGTGTACACCTGTAATCCCAATGACTCAAGAGATGGAGGTAGGAGGATAGCAAGTTCAAGGCCAGAGGCAGCCTGCCTAACTTAGGGAGACACTGACTCAAGATTAAAAAAAAATAAAGAATGGCCTTGAGGTGCAGCCCAGTACTTTCAAAGAAAGTGTCAGACCCTGAGTTCAATCCCCAAATACTGCAAAAAAAAAAAGTTTACCCTCTTCTCAGATTTCCAGTTCTATTATTATTAATTTTATTATTCCACTTCTATTATTATTATTACTAACATCATTACTAACTGTAGTCAAAAAGATATACATCAGATTTCAGGAACTTATCTTGTATGTTGTTGTTGTTGTTGTTGTTAGGTGCTGTCGAGTTGTGTCCAACTCATAGCGACCCTTATAGGGTTTTCAATGGCTGACTGTTTCGGGATTGCCTTGGGAGTGGATTGCCAGGTCCTTCTCCCATTTTTGTGGTGCTGGGAATCGAACTCAGGACCTCAGAGACTGCAGACCAGTTCTCTACCAACTGAGCTAAATCCCAGCCCCTTATCTTGTATAACTGGAATTTTATGCCCTTTGATCAGAACCACCCATTTTGTATTTCCCCCAGCCGAACATTATCATTTTAATTACTTTCCAATACCTCAAGTGGTCTATCTTCTATATATATAGCATAAATATTTCATCTTCTCTCATTCTATCCCAGACTTAGCCAAAAACATTTCACAGTTTTCCTAAACTGCCCAGTCTTTCACAAGAATATTGTTCTTCCTTTGCCTTTAGCTGTCCGTTAAATGCCTCCGGTAACCTTTAATGTAACCACTTTATAATTTTTTACTCACTCTACAAGCCAGGGTTGCCCCTTATATTTCCAATGTCCAGAAAAAGGTTTGCAAATACTTTCTTTCTTGTAGTTGTTACACTGTCTTCTAAGTATCTCTTTACATGTTCCATGATTCCCAGGGGCTTCAAGATTGTGAAATCTATATTACTTATTTCTATCACCTGGACTTCAGTTATCACAGGACACATGGTAGGAGTTTAATAAGTTAGTTGAATGAATGAATAATTGGAATCATGCCAACACTCTCACCTCAAAACATTCACTCCCTGACGAGAAGTGAGAAAAGAGGAGGTGATCTGGGTTGTACAGGTTTTGGGCTCAGACATGGGTTTTGACTTAGAAAAAACAGAATTGACCATGGGGTTAAACAGAGCATATGACCTCACTGTCAGCCACATTTCAATGAAGGGTGAGTTCCATTTGCTTAAGCATAGGGAAGGCGGACACATGCCTGCACAGGCAGACCAATACTCACACAGCCTTAGTGGCCTTCCAGGGGTCTAACCTCAAGAAGTTCCTACATGTGTCTCCAGGACAGGAGGCTCAGGTTCTATTCTGGGCCTGCCTGCTCCCAATGCCTAAACCCAAATGGCCAAAAAGAAACAGTAAGGTAAGGAAGCCCTGAGAGAGTACACTGAGAGAATAAGAGGCAGAGGAAGAGCTGATGACTTAGCTTTTATTGCTGAAGGACAGGAAGTAGGGATCCCTAGCCCTTGCAGTCACTTGGGAAGCCTCAGCCAAGAGCTTAACCCCTCTGCCCCCTAGACAAGATGAAGAACAGGATTCATGTAGAGTATCTATTCTTTCTAGAAGCCAGATGGAAAAGAGAGATGAGCAAAGAGAGAAAGGCAGACATCTTCCTCCATAACAGAATCAATATTCAAACTCCATAGATGAAAAATTCCCACTCAGCATCTTGCCCCCTCACCTGGAGCACTAGCAGGTGTGCACACCAGACAGTGAATGTGGTGATGAATAGAGAGTAACAAATGAAGACAGGCGTGGTTTCTGCAGTGTGTAAATTCTTATCCTAACAGGCATTCTCCACTGCTGTTTCCCAAATATGCACAGGTGGTGACATCATCTGAGTCTTATTCTATCCCAACCCAAAAATTACTGTAAATCAAAACTGACCACCTTTTCAGGGCTTCCAAAGCTGTGTCCAGATCCACTAGGAACCAGCCTACCACTATTTGCCTAAAGGAAATCTTGAAATCTAAAGTCTTTAAGAGCTGTTGTAATCAGAGCATTCCCTGGAGCAATCGGTGCTGTTAACTTACTAACCTTTCTACAATAAGAAATCCCTGGAGCATTTTAAAAATAATAATCTTAAATTGAAATACTTGCATCTCATTTGATGTCAGGTTCTACACTTATAAGTTTCATACTATCCTGTGGACCTCTGAGGTCTCAAAGTCTTTGATTTTTAAAAGTAGAGGTGTCAATAATGATGATAGTATAAAAGGCAGCTGATATGTGGACAGTCATCCCTCAGCATCTATGGAGGGTTCATTTGAAGACACCCTTGGATAGGAAAAATCTTAGATGCTCAAGTTCCTTGTGTAAATTAGGTTGTATTCACATATAACTTCCCATATTGTTAGGCAGAACCTGTTACAAAATGGCATCCTCCTATAAGATGGTGCTTTCTTCTACCCACCAAAAAGCCCACCAAAATCTAACCTAAAATCTGCCCTGGGACTACCAACTGATGACTACTTCCCTTTCCTTCTTCCAGCCTATTAGAACCCTACACATACCCTCTTTCTACCTATCCCGATGTCACATGTGGATCACTTCTTCCCCCTCCCACCTAAGGCCCATAAGAGCCTCACCCTTTCCTCTCTCAGCTTCTGTTCTCTCCTTTGATAGAGACAGCCCCAGTAGCTTCTGCCACCAGGTTCTGTTCCATAAGGCCTGACAGAATTTACATGTTTCAGACTCTTACCTGACACATATATTTTAAATCATGTAAATATTACTTTAAATTCCTTAAAAAGCATCACATATTCAGTACAAGCATATTTTAAATATATTTTTAGTTTTGCAGTTGGTTGAATCTGTGGATCCATATTCTTCATCATCTGGATGATATCACCCAAATTAAGAGCAACCAGAAGATTCAAAGTCCCTGTCTGTACTTGTCTTCAATGTGCTCTAATTGCCTCCTGCTTTTAGGGGGTTAACACACCAGAGTTACATGATGCAGCCCAAGGTATCCCTACTGTTTGAATGAAGGCTTTACTGTAGCTATTGAAATATAGAAAATGGAGCACTATCTCAGCACACACAACACAGGCCCGTATAGACAACTCCAGAGGAGAATTATTGATTTCTCCATCCAATCCCCTTTGAGTCTCCCCCATCACCCACAGATTTCTCAGCCCAAAGACCTGCCAAAGATATTTCAGTTTTATCTCTTTCCACTTTATACATACTCTCTGCTTGCCTGTCTTAGCATCTCCTCTGCTTCCCCATTGCTACACCCTGTCTCAGCCCTTCTTCTCTCACCTGGGCTAGGGCTCAGACCTACTGATGACTCTCCATGCCTGCACAATATTCAAAGTGACTAGCCAAAATATAGTTCCACAAGTTTGCAGTTGTTAGTGCTTTCAAGTCAAGTCTGACTCATAGCAACACTATGTACAGCAGATTGAAACACTTCTCGATTCTGTGCCAGGTGTACGATCTTATTTATACTTAAACCCATTGTTGCAGACACTCTGTCAATTCACCTGGTGGAGGGTTTTCCTTTGTTGTTGTTGTTGTTGTTACTCTGCCACTCTCCCAAACATAATGTCTTTCTCCATGGATTGATCTCTCCTGACTACATGTGCAAAATATGTAAGATGCAGTCTGGCCATTCTTGCTTCCAAGAAGCACTCTGGTTGTACTTCTTCTAGGACAGATCTGTTCATCCTTTTGGCAGTCCATGGTATATTCAATATTCATCTCCACCACCATAATTCAAAAGCATCCATTCTTTTCCTGTTTCCCTTGTTCAATGTCCTGCTTTCACAACCATATGATGCAACTGAAAATACCATGGCATGAGTCAGACACACCTTTGTCTTCAATATGACATCTTTACTTTTTGATACTCTAAAGAGACCTTTCCCACAGCTTTTCCCAGAGCAATGCATCTTTTGATTTCTGGATTGGTGCTTCCACAAGTGTTGATTATAGAGCCAAGCCAAGCAAAATCTTGGACAACCTCAATCTTTTCTCCAATTATTGTGAAGTTGCATACTGACCCAGTCGTAAGGATTTTTGGTTTATTGATGTTTAATTGCAACCCATATTGAAGGCTGTGATCTTTGATCTTCATCAGTAAATGTTTTAAATCCTCTTCACTTTCAGCAAGCAGAGTTATGCCATATGCATAATGTAGGTTGTTAATGAGTCTTCCTCCAATCCTGATGCCAAGTTCTTCCCCATAAAGTGCAGCTTCTCAGATTATTTGCTCAGCATATAAATTGAAGAGATATGGTGGAAGTATACAGCCCTGACACACACCTTTCTCAACTTTAAACCAGAGTTCCACCATGGTTTTCGATTAAACATAAAGCAAAATCAATCACCTAGGGGTTGAATTGTGTTATTCAAATGACATGTCCACCTAGAAGCTCTGAATGTGACCATCTAGAAATAAAGGACTTTGCAGATGTGATAAAGAGAAATTCTGAGGTGAGGAGATCATAGTATAGAGTGAGCCCTAACTCTGGTAGCAAATATCCTTATAAAAATGGAGGAAGACATAAAGACAGAGGGAAAATGATCAATGGAAGACATTGGCAGCATTTGAAGCTATGCTGCCAGAAGCCAAAAAGTCCTACCAACCACCAGAAGCTGGAAGAACAGAAGACTTTTCTGCACCTGGTCTGCTGACACCTTGATTTTGCACTTTATACCTCCAGAACTGTGAGAAGTAAGTTTCTTTTGGAATTTCACCTTTTTTTTTTCAGTACTAAGGAGTTCAATCCAGAGATTTGCAAATGCTTGCCAAGTGCTCTACCACTGAGATACTCCCTGCCCTTTTTATATTTTTTATTTTGAGATGTTGTATAGTATAGCTAAGTTGCCCAAGCTGCCTGTGGCCTTGAACTTGTAGCTCTCTTTATTCAACACCCTTGGTCACTGAGATTACAGAATGTGCCACTGCATGCTGAGATAATATTGTAGTAGGAGAAAAGGATGAAAGAGATAGGACCTAGAAGAATTCCCACACCCATTGCAAAGATGACCATCTCAGCTCTATAGGTTTCTTCTGAATCCAGCCTCAAGACTGCAGGAGGCTCACAAAAATAATGATTAATTACATTTGGTCCCCTGTATTGGAGACACAAAGTGATTGTGGTATCTACTAAAGACACAAATAATCCACTAGCTCAGGAACCTGTGACTAGAACAAAACCCCCCTGGGTCATGATGGTGGGGTAGTACAGGAGCTTGCAGACAGCCACAAAGCAGTCATAGGACATCACTGCTAGAAGTGAACTTTCTGTACACCCCATTACTAGGAAAAAAACATCTGAATTGAACATATGATAAATGAAATGGTCTTTCTTATGACCAGAAAGTGGATTAGCATCTTGGGAACAATAGCTGTAGAGAAACAGAGATCAGTAAATGACATATTTTTAAGGAAGAAATTCATTGGTGTCTGAAGTCGAGAGTCAACATGAATCAGGAGTATGATGAGCAGATTCCCAAGCATAGTCAACAGGTAGATGGTGAGAAATACCACGAACAGCAGGACCTGAGTCTGATGACCTGAAGAAAGGTCCAGCAAGATGAATTCAGTCAGGTCAATTAGGTTTTCTTTGCCATTGGTTGTGAATTCCAGTCCACAGATTAGCATATGTAGAGCAAGCAAATGTTGACTATGGGGCACCACATCCAGAAAGTGAAGGTCTTCTTTTAAGAACAGAGAAATCTGATCTTAAAAAAATTGAAAACATTTAAGATGCTGTGATTTCTAATTTTCTCATCCTTTTATTGCTTCTGAAGTCATTTGGTTTGTAGGTATAATGAGACCAAGATTGTGTCTTCTTTGTAACACTTGCTGGCAAAGTGCTATTATCTGTAGAACCATTGTTCAGCAATTGTGTGGATCACCCCAGGAAGTATTTTCACACAAAGTCACATGCAATAAATGTAACATGTGAAATTACATGCTATAAAGTATTTCTAAACCAAAGAAAGAGGATGGCCAATATATTATAAGGTTTTAAAAAATATAAGGACTACTCCCCTTAGTAGAAATCCCTGGTTGTGTTTGTTTTCTACTTTACTGATCATAGAACAGATTTTAGCTTTAATTTCTTCAAATCCTAGAGACAAATAATCAACTTTTCCGTTTTCTTTCCATTATATTCTCTATCATCTTTCTAAGCAGGCAAAGGAAATTATAGGAGGCTATTTTCAGTTGTGTTAGAACCAATGATACTTTCCTTCCCTAATTTCTTCATCAGATTGGAGAAATACTTCTTAACTTTGATGATAGAGCCCAAGGATAAGTTGTGTAACCAAAAGAAGTGGCCATGGCCTGGGTGTTCAACTCAGTTTGTAGACTGCTTGCTTAGCATGCACTGTGGCCCTGGGTTTGATTCCCAGCACTGCAAAAATAAATAAATAAGTGAATAAATAAATAAATACTTAAATAAAATTTCCGAGAATCAATTTCTTAAAAAATGAAGAAGAACAAATGGCCAGATTCAAACAGTACCACACAGTATGGAAGACCTTCATGGCTGTCAGCTACAACAACAATAATTGCCTGCAAAGTTGGAGTTATCTTATCTGGCAACAGCAGATTGACTCAATAGAGAATCAGTTTGATGTGTGTCATAGTAGGAAATCAAGCATGATTTTCTGAAGCCCAGAAGGAAACAGTGTTCTTAGTCTATAGTCTGGTATACACTTGGACCATTGAAAGAATATGATGACTGGATACAAGTTAATGGGTAAGTAGATCAGACATCTCCCATATGTCTGTCAGCTTGCCATGCTGTGGGGGCTAGGGTGTTGCTGTGATACTGAAAGCTATAACACTGGTATCTCAGATACCAGCAGGGATACCCATGGTGGACAGTTTCAGCTGAGCTTTCAGACTAAGGCAGACTAGGCAGACTAGGGAGAAGCACCTGGAATCCCACTCCTGAAACAACTAAACATGAAAATCTTATGAATAGCAGAGAAATGTTGTCAAACATAGTACTAGAAAATAAGCATCCCAGGCTGGAAGGCATTCAAAAGATGACTGGGAACAGTTACTTCCTCAATGAAGAATTGACCTTAGTGATGGGAATGGAATAAAGACCCTGGGACATCCATTTACTGATATTGCATGACTCAAAATAAGAAGGAACACAGTGTCTGCAACATGCTCAAGCAAACAAAAAAGATCATGTTCATGGCACAGTGTCAGATAATGTTTAGTTCTGATGTACATAGGGTCACTATGAGTTGGAACAGATTTGACAGTACCTAACAACAACAGCAACAATAAATCCGAAAGAGTTAGGGAAAGTAGTAAATGGATGGGGCTCATGACTGGGGTGTAGTATTCCTGGAAAGAATTGCAGTACCTGTGTCAGAACTGTCCTGTAGAATGAACACAATGTCATAGCAGAAAGTCAGTCTTCCTGGCAGGACTACCTTGAGACAGGAAAAGCTGAAGTCTTAAAACACATTTTTCCCCTTTCCAGTTGTAAGTGAATTGACTCAGACAGTTGAGCTTTGCTTCAGATTATAATACCAGTAAGTGATAAATCATGGACTAAAATCCATATTTGTGCTTATTCCCAAAAAAGGGGATCCAACTGAATGTGCAAACTATCAGATAATATCATTAATATCACACAAAAGCAAAATTTTACTAAAGATCATTCAAAAGTGCCTGCAGCAGTATATAGACAGGGAATTACCAGAAAATCAAGTGGGATTCAGAAGAGGGTAGGGAACCAGGGACATCACTGCTCATGTCAGGTGGATATTAGCTGAAAGTAGAGAATGTCAGAAAGATGTCTAGATTAGGAGATAAGACTAAAAAGAAAATCAAAAGCCCACATTTCATCATATAAATAGTAGCATGCACAGCAGGAGACTGAGACACAGACAGATGTTAACTAAATGTTTACTGATGATTTAAGACAACACTTATAGATGCTAAATTGCATTCCCATCTCAAGACTAAACAACCTCACTAAAATATAAACTAAACATAATTCTCCACTTTAAATCCACCAGTGGCTTCTTAAGTCTGAACTCCTTACATTGCAGAGTGGGTCCCTCATGATCTACCCACCACATTCCTCTGTATCCTCATCTTTTGCCTTTGTAAGATATTCAACCCAAGCTCAAGATACACTGAAGAATTTGCACTTGTTCAGTACAACATTCTTCTTCAAGATAGTATAGTCACATATACTCTGCTGCCAGAAACTCCTTCCCACATTTGCTCCATGGCAAGAGCCAATTCAGATTTCATCTCCTTTATCAAACCACCCCTGATCATACACTCCCCTTGTCTATATCTTGTCCACAACACACAGCTAATATTCAGTGCCAGCTCAGGTTTAATAACATTGTGAACCTTACATTATTACACCATGATACTATACATAATTTGCTAAATGGTCACTACTATTAGATTTGTGAATACCTTGAAAGTACCAATGTTTTGCTGTTTGTAGCTTGTGTCTTTATCTCTAGCCTTAGCACGCTCCTGATTCATTTTTGACTTGATAAGCAAATGATTTCTTTGTAGTACAAGGAGCTGAACCCAAGACCTAATGCATACTTTTCGCTCTACCACTGAGATACACTCCCATCCCCTTTTTACAATTTTTTTTAACTTGAGACAGTCTCTCTAAGATATGCAGGCTGCCTCTAGCCTCAAACTTGTGATCCTACCTGCACCTCATGAGTCACTTTAATCACAGGCATGCACCAATGTGCCAGGAAGCAAATGATTTTATGTTTAATTAAGACCAGATGTCTTATGAAACTCTATTCTGCTGCTTCTTTTTCTTTAGGGACTTGGTGGAGCAGGTCATATTGGCAGGGTCTGGCTTGCAGATCTTGGTTCAGTTGTCTAGCTGTCAGATGTGTGGCAAGGCATCCTGGAGAACATGAACTACATCACACAATGAGTCTTTTTCTCTCCACTTGAAAGGAGTTGCAGGAAGGTGACTTAAAGGAAAATGAAAAGGAAATAAATCAGAAGCTTTGGAATAGCTTAACCTGAATCCTTCTCTGTGAAGTCAAGAGTTCCAGAACTTTGATTTTTCTCCCCTAGAAAGTATTTAAGGTTACAGATTGTTGTTGTTGTTAGGTGCTGTCGAGTCGAGTCCAACTCATAGCGACCCTATGTACAGCAGATTGAAACATTTGCCGATTTTGTGCCAGGCAAACCATCTTAATTATGTTTAATCCCATTGTTGTAGACACTGTGTCAATCCATCTGGTGGAGGGTCTTCCTCTTTTGCATTGACCTGCCACTCTTCCAAACATGATGTCCTTCTCCAGGGATTGTTCTCTCCTGACTACATGTCCGAAATATGTAAGACGCAGTTTGGCCATTCTTGCTTCCAAGGAGCACTCTGGTTGTACTTCTTCTAGGACAGATTTGTTGGTTCTTTTGGCAGTCCATGGAGGTTCCAGATACATTACAGGAAAATGAAAATTTGTTCTCTTATTGACTCAAACAAAATTCATCATGACTTCAACTTATATATGTGAGAAGCTTTTTAAATCCAAAATTCACAGGTTACTTCTGGACCTGCTGAGTGTCCCCCTTGGATAACAGCATATGTTAAGATGGGGGAGATTTTTCTATTTGCATATGATTTTCCTCTGTCTTTGTTCAGTATCTGTCCAGCCCTCTCTTACTCTTGCCTTTACTCTCATTCTTGATCTCTTTTCTGCCAACAACTTCTGCTAGCTTTTTATGTTGACACCTCCCACAGTTTTACCCAGACAGAATCTACAGCTGGATGTGCCCCAGATCTTGACTTTCCCACCTGTCTCTGATGAAATCACATTTGCATGTGATCTGTTTCCCTAACGTATTAATATTACTCAGAGGGGATGCTGGAAAGATCAAAGCACAGGAAACAATGATGTTATAATAACAATAGTGCATATTAAGCTATAGAGAGAGGCAAAGCTTTACCTCTATTTCCTTCACCTAAGCACCAAAACACATAATTGTACATGGGGTTGCTTCTCAATATGTATAAGGTTTATTAGTTTAGTTAATGTGGTTATTAATAATTGAAAGGCTGCAACTCTAGGATATTCCAGATACATTAGTGCCCAGTTTACTCTCTCAAGCCAGAAACCTTTGAACTATTATAATATATAATTCATTTAGTTTCATGTTCTTAGTCAATAAGATGACTGAGGTCATCCTTGTTTTGAAGACATGAGATAGCCCTGGATAAGGCCATAAGTACTCTATGAATACATAAAGCAAGCTATTGACAGAAAATGAAGAGAAATGTTGGTAAGCTGTGTGTCTGATCTATGGAAAAGACTTCACCTGGGTGTTACCTAACTTAACCCTTCCACAAACTGTATAAAATGTTATTACTATTTCTGGTCTTCTAACAAGAAAATCAAGGTTCAGAATAAATAATTTTCCTAGGGTCACTGTATTATTAATATTCTGTCAAAAGTAGTGGCATACATTATAGGTCATTTGAGCAGACATGGAATTTGCACATTATAATTTTTTTAGAAGACTGAAGAGAAAATCTCCAGGCTGAGTCCCAGAGACAACTTTCAGTTCCAGCAGCCCCTTATCTCAGTCATAGTAGAGCATGCTGCTATTACTTTTGCAGAAGCTGCTGGCTTAAGAATTCTGCTCCCTTAATCCACATTGGCCAAATAGATGCTCCATATCTTGTCGCCCTCTGCACATGACATGTGTGTGGATCAAAGCCTTATTTAGATTCCACATATAAGGGAGATCAAGTAGTATTTGTCTTCCTGTGCCTGGCCTATTTCACTTAGCCCAATGTATCCAATTTTTAACATATATGTATGCATATATATATATATATATATATATATATATATCAGAGTAATAATTCAATTCATCAAATTAGAATTGTTAATACTTCCATCTCCTTAAACATTTTACAAAAAAATTGAATAACATGTAATAATAATTGTACATATTTGCAGTATAGTATGATTTTTAGTGCACGCAATATAGTGAGTTTCATGATGGGATTTTAACAAAATTGTATCCTATATTTTACACGTTTTCTCCCTTTTTAATCCCTGCTATTGCTTCCCCTGACTCTCTTAATTTTCACATCTCTCTCCCCCTCCCACTAATCCCATTGCTAAGCCCTATGAGTCTGCTAGTATTTTCCAATCTTTAAGTAGACCTAAATCCTGTGTCCTCCACTTTTCTGTTAGTTTGTCTTACTATGGGGGCTTGTGTGTTGCTGTGATGCTGAAAGCTATGCCTACTGGTACTTCAGAAATCAGCAGGCCACCCCTGGTGGACAGGTTTCAGCTGAGCTTCCAACATAAGACAGACTGGGAGAAGGACATGACTAACCCACTCCCAAAACAATAAACCATTGAAAACTCTATGAGTAGCAGGAAACATTGCCAGATATAGTGCCAGAAAATAAGCGCCCAGCTTGAAAGTCTTTCAAAAGACAATAGGGGAAGAATTGCCTCCTCAAAGTAGAGTCAGCCTTAATGATGAGAATGGAGTAAAGTATGACCTTGAGTATATCCTACCTGAGTTCAGAGACCATCTTACCAAGAGATTTGATGTGTTAGACACTAATGAGTAAAGACCAGATGAGTTGTGGCATGACATCCAAGACATCAATCATGAGAAAAGCAAAACGTTATTAACTAGACAGCAAAAAAAGACCAAATTACATGTCAAAGAGACTCTGAAACTTTCCCTGGAACCTCAAGTAGACAAAGAAAAAGGAAGACATGGCAAAGTTAAAGACCTAAACAAGATTTCAAAGGGCAGTTTGAGAAGACACAATGAAATATTATAATGTTCAAAGAGTTAGAGATAGAAAACCCAAAGGAAAGGATAGACTGTTTTTCTCAAATGTAACGAAATGAAGAAAAATTCAAGCCTTGATTTGCAGTAGTGAAGGCATCTACAGGGAAAATATTAAACAATGAGTAAACATTAAAAGAAGACAGAAGGAATACACAGCATCATTATACAAAACAGAATTGGTGGATGACCATTTCAAGAGGTTGTATATTATCTGGAACCAATGGTACTATAGGAAGAAGTGGAAGCTGCCTTGAAGGAATTGGTGAAACATAAGGCTCCAGGAATAAATGGAATACCAATTGATATATTTCAAAAACTAGATGCAGCACTGGAGGAGCTCACTTGTTTATGCCAAGAGATTTGGACAGCAGCTACCTGGACAACTGACTGGAAGAGATCCATATTTGTGTCTATTACCAAGAAAGGGGATCAAATCAAATGCAAAAATTATCAAATGATATCATTAATATCACATGCAAGTAAAATTTTGCTAAGAATCATTCAAAAGCACCTGCAGCAGTATATTGACAGGAACCAGGGATATTGCTGCTGACATCAGATGGATATTGGCCAAAAGCAGAGAATAGCACCCAGATGTCTATGTTTCATTGGCTGTGCAAAGGCATTTGACTGTGTGAAGTGCAACAAATTATGGTTAACATAGTGAAGAATGGGAATAACAGAATACTTAATTGTTGTCATGAGGGAACTGACATACACCAGGAGGCTGAACAGAACAAGGAAACATTCCATGGTTTAAAGTCAGGAAAGGTATGCACAACCTTACCTCTTCAATCTCTAAGCTGAGGAAATAATCAGACAAGCTAGACTTTAAGAAGAATTGGCATCAGGATTGGAGGAGGATTCATTAACAACCTATGCTAGGTAGATGATAGAACTTTGCTTACTGAGGTGAAGAGCATTTGAAACCGTTATGATGAGATCAAAGAAACAAAGCCTTCAATATGGATTGCATCATAATCTCAAGAACACAAAAATCTTTAGTACTGGTTCAGTAAGCAAATTCATGACAAAAGGAGAAAAAGATTTGGGTTGTCCCATATTTTACTTTACTTGGTTCTACAATCACCACCCATGGAAGTACCAAACAAGAAATCAAATAACACATTGCATTGGGAAAAGCTGTTGCAGGAGACCTCTTTAAAGTGTTGAAAACTAAAAATGTCCCATTGAAGATGAAGGTCCACCTGACTCATACCATGGTATTTTCAGTTGCATTAATTGCTTGTGAATGCTAGACAGTGAATAAGAGAGACAGAAGAATTAATGCTTTTGAATCATAGTGTTGGAGACACTTATTGAATACACCATGGACTGCCAGAAGAACCAACAGATCAGTCCTAGAAGTGCAATTAGAATGCTCCTTTGGAAGCAAGGATGGATAGACTGCATCTTATGTAATTTTGACTTATTGACAGGAAGGATCAGTCCTTAGAGAAGGACATCATGTTTGGGAGAGTGTCAGGTCAGTGAAGAAAAGGAAGACCCTAAATTAAGTTTATTGACACCGTGGGTGAAACAATAGGTTTAAACATAAAAAGATCATGTGCACGACAAAATGCCAGGTAGTGTTTCATTCTATTGTGCATAGCGTCTCTATGATTTGGACCAGACTGGAAAACACCTAACAACAGATCCTGCGTTTGAGTGAAAACATGGTATTTCTCTTTCTGACACTTGGTTATTTTGCTTAAATTGATCTCCAGATAATCTCCAGTTCCATCCATCTTGGTGCAAATGGCATAACTTTATTCCTCTTTACTGCTGAATAATATTCCATTGTGTACACACACCACATTTTAAAAACTTAATCATCTGTTTATGGACCCTGGGCTGATTTCATATTCTTATGATTTTGAAGAGTGCTGTAATAAACATGGAAATGCAGGTGTCCTTGTGATATGACTTATCTTCCTTTGGGTATTTTTCTAGAAGTGGAATAGTTATATCACATGGTAGTTCTTTTTTAGTTTTCTGGGGAACCTCCATACTGATTTCCATAATGGCTGTACTAATTACAGTCCCCCTAGCAGTGTAAAAGAGTGCCTTTTTCCCTACATTCTTGACAAGATTTGTTGTTTTTATTTTGGTGATGCTAGTAATTTTAGCCAAGTTGGTAAAGTGCTGTTCTGCATGCTCTGACGCCCTGGGTTCAATCCCCTGCACCACAAAAGTGGGAGAAATCTGGCATCTCACTCCCAAAACAATCCTGAAACAATCATCCATTGAAATCCTTATGAATAGCAAAGAACTGACATAGTGCCAAGCATAGCACAGTGTCACATAGTGTCTCTTTCTGCTGTACCTAGGATCACTGTGAGTTGAACCTGATGTGATACCACCTAACAACAACAGTGATTCCAACTGGGGTAAGATGGAATCTCATTGTACTTTTGATTTGTATTTCCCTGATGGCTAAGGATGTTGAACTTTTTTTCCCTGTTTATTGGTCTGTTTATTGGTCATTTGGATTTCTTCTTTGGAGATCTGTGTATGCAGTTCCATTGCCCACTTTTCATTGGATTACTTGTTATTTTGGTGTTTGACTTCTTGTGTTCTTTTTATATCCTTGATATTAATACCTGAGAGATGTATAGGTAGCAATGATTTTCTCTCATTCTATAGACTTTCTCTTTATTGTTTCCTTTTGTGCAAAAGTATTTTATTTTATGTACTCCAATTTATCTATTTGGTGCTGTTTACTGGGCTATTGTAGTCTTTTTAGGAAAGTATTTGCCACCTGGGTACAGTGGCTCATGCCTGTAATCCCAACAACTGAGAAGGCAGAGGCAGGAGGTTATAAAGTTTGAGATCAGAGGCACCCTAAGTAACTTAGTGAGACCCTGTCTCAAGATAAAAAATAAAAAATGGGCTGGTGGAGCAGCTCAGTGGTAGAGTGCTTGGAAAACTTGTAATTTCTGTTGGGCCCTGGTATCAACCCACAAATACTCAAAAAGAAAAAAATAGAAAAGAAAATAAAAGACAAAAAGAGAAATACTAGACTATACCTATGTCTTGAAGTATGGTTGTTGTTGAAGTATGTTGAAGTATGTTGAAGTATGGTTCCTATATTTGATTCTAGCCATTTCAAGTTTTCTGGTTTAACTTTGACACCTCTGGTCCATTTTGAATTGATTTTCATACACAGTGAGAGATATAGGTATATTTTAATTCTTCTACATGTGGATATCCAGTTTTCCTGGAAACATTTGTTGAAGAGACTATATTTTCTCTAACAAAGGCCTTTGGCCCCTTTCTCAAAGATCAGGAACCTATAGTTGCATGGGTTAATTTCTGGGACTTTGGTTCAGTTCCATTGATCTTCATGCCTATTTTTGTGACAGCACCAAGTTGTTTTTGCTACTATTGCACTTCAACATGGTTTGAGGTCAGGTATTTGGATGCCTCCTGCACTGCTTTTGTTGCTTAGGATTATTTGGGTTATACAGGGTCTTTTGTGCCTCCATATGAATTTTAAGAATTTTTTTTTCTATTTCTACAAAGCATATCATTCTAATTTTGATGGGGATTTCATTGAATATGTAGATTATTTTTGGTAATATAGCCATTTTCACATTAATTCTTTCTAGTATAAGCAAAGGAAGTCTCCATCTTCTAGTATCTTCTTTAATTTCTTTATTTAGTGTTTGAAAATTTTATTGCAAAACTTTTTACAATATATAGTTAGATTAATTCCTAAATATTTCATTTAGGGAGATATTGTGAATGGGATTGTTATTTTGATTTCTTTCTTTTCTTGTTCATTATTGGTATATGAGAATGCTACTGATTTTTGACATGCAGCCATAGCACTGTGTCATCCTATCCTGTCAGATCTCCGAAGCTAAGGAAGATTGGGCCTGGTTAGTATGTGGAAGGGAGTATGCCTGGGAACACCAGATACTGTAGGCTTGGAGAAGGACCCAGTAACCCACTCCCAAAAATCAATCCACCATTGAAAATCCTATGAATAGCAGAGAAGCCCTGACAATACTGTTTCGCCTGTTGTACATATGGTCGCTATGAATCAGACAGCAACTCAATGGCATATAACAACAACAACAACAACAACAACAATGATTTTTGAATGGTAATTTTGTATCCTGCTACTTTGCTGAAAGAGCTAATTGGAACTAAGAGTTTTCTACTGGAGTCTTTAGGGTCTTTTAAGTATAGGATCATATCATCTGCAAATAGGGATAAGCTGACCTCTCCATTCCCTATTTGCATTATTTTCACTTCTTTCTAAGGTCTTATTGCTGTAGCTGGGACTTCAATCACCATATTGAATAAGAGTGGAGAGAACAAGTATTCTTGTCTTATTCTTGACATTAGAGAGAATACTTTCAATTTTTCCCCATCTAGTATAATGTCAGCCATATGTTTGCTGTATATAGCCTTTATCATGTTAAGTTATGTTCCTTGTATGCCCAGTTCCACGGTCTTTTATCATGAAGGGATGTTTAATTTTGTCAAAGGCTTTTTTTGCACTTATCGAGATGATCATGTGATTTATATCTCTGAGTCTATTGATGTGTTGGATTACATTTATTGTTTTGTGTATGTTGAACCAGTCTTACATCTATGTAATGAACCCCACTTAGTCATCGTGTATAATCATTTTATGCGTTGTTGTATTTGATTTGAAAGTATTTTCTTGAGGGTTTTTGCACTAATGTTCACCAGAGAAATTGATGTTTATTGTGTGTGTCTTTATCAGGTTTTGGTATCAGGGAAGTATGGTTTCATAGAATTAATTTGGTGTATATCTTCCTTTTCTATTTTATAGAATAGTTTAAGGATTATAAGTATTAATTCTTTTTCACAGATTTGATAGAATTCAGCTGTGAACTCATTAGTACCTGGGCTTTTCTTTGTTGGATAGTTCTTTATTACTTCCTCAATTTCACTACTTTCTACAGATCTGCTTAAATTATTTATGTCATCTGGATTTAAATTGGATATATATATATATATATATATATATATATATATATATATATATATACATACATATATAGTTGTTGTTGTTAGGTGCCGTCGAGTAGGTTTCCAACTCATAGCGACCCTCTGTACAACAGGAGAAACACTATTGTCAGTGCTTCTCTGCTGTTCATAGGGTTTTCAATGGCAGATTGATTTTTGGGAGGGGGTTTCCAGGTCATTCTCCCAAGCCTACAGCTTCTGGTGTTCCCAGGTGGTCTCCCATCCAGGTACTAACCAGGCCCGACCCTGCTTAGTTTCCGAGATCTGACGGGATCGGATGCCACAGGGATACCACTGCAGGATATGCATATAAATAAATAAATAAATAAATATATATATATATATATATATATATATATATATATATACACACATATATGAATTTATCCATATTTGCTGGGTGTGGTGGTGCACACTTACAATCCCAGCAACCCAGAAGTAGAGACAGGAATCTCACAGGTTTCAAGCCAGAGGCAGCCTGCATAACTTAGTGAGACACTGTCTCAATTTAAATAGTAAAAATGGGGCTGCAGGTGCAGTTCAATGGCAGAGTACTTGCTAAGTATGAGTAAGGCCCATGATTCAGCCTACAAATACTCAAAGAAAAAAAAGGAAGTGTTCCATTTATTCTGTGTTTTCCTTTTTGGGGAGGAGTAAAATTTCTTAAAGTAATCTCTGATGATCTTCTGTATTTCATTTGTATTTATTATTATGACTCATTTTAATCTCTAATTTTATTAATTTCAGTCTTTCCTCCCCCTCCCTTAGTTTGGCTAAAAGTTTTTCATCTTATTTATCATTTCAAAAACCAGTTCTTGGTTTCATTGAGGCTATGTGCTATTTTTTTAGTTTTAATTTTTGTTGATTTATGCCTTGACCTTAATTATTTTTTGTCTGCTGGTTTTGAGATTAGCTTCTTATTGTTTTCCAATGCCTTATGATGTATCATTAAATTATTTATTTGCACCTTCTCTAACTTTTCATGTAGACACTCATAGTTATGAAATTCCCTCATAAAATATCCTTCATTGTATCCAAAAGGTTTTGGTAGGTTGTGTTTTCATTTAATTTTATTCTAGGAACTGTGTAATTTCCTTTCTGATTTCTTTGATGACCTACTGATCATTTGAATGTGTGTTATTTAATTTCCATGTGTTTGTAATATTCTTATAGATTCTCTTGCTACTAATTGCTAGTTTTATTCTACTATAATCTGATGAGATACAAGGAATAATTTCAGTTATTTGCATTTTTTGAGGCAAGTTTTGTGAGCTCAAATTTGGTCTATTTTAGAAAAAGTTACATGTGGTGCTGAGAAGAATGTGTATTCCACATTGGTTGGATGGAATGTTTTGTAGAAGTCTGTTAAGTCCTTTTGGTTTATAATGTTTAAGTACATGGTTCTTTGTTGGTTTTTTGTTTTAAAAATCTATTGATGAGAGTGGGGTATGGAAGTCAACCATTATTAGTGTATTTGGATCTATTTGCTCCTTTATGGCCAGTAATTTTGCGTGTGTATGTGAAGTTAGGTGCGCCTGTATTTTGTACATAAATATTTACTATTGTTATTTATGTCTTCTTGGTTGATTGCTCATTTTATTAATGTACAGTGGCCTGTATTGTCACTTGTAACTTAAGACTGAAGTCAAGTTTTTCAATAACAGTATGACTACTCCTCCTTTTCTTTTTCTTTCTTTCTCTCTTTCTTTCTTTTTTTAAAATTTGCCTCCCCATGCTTGGTATATTGTTTTCCAACATTTTATTCCCCATATGTCTCCTTCCTTTCAAATGGAGTGTGTGCCTTGGATGCCATAAGTAGAAATAACAACTTTTTAAATCCAATTGGATAATGGATATCTTTGAAGTGGAGAATTAAGACTATTAACATTTAGGGTTATGGTATAACCTATGGTTGCATACAAATGTCATTACATATTAATTAAACTTCTTACTTTTTTTCATTTATTCTGTATTGTAAAATGTTAGAGATGGAAGTGATGAGCAAAGCTAATTTAATAGTTGCATAATGGATATATCAATTAACTTATTACTCTGTACCTCGCTAACATGTATAAATAAAATACTTTAAAAACCCAACAAAATAAAAATTACCCCCCAAAACAGAAAAGCATTTAGGGTTGTTTTTGAAAGGAGTTTCTTGTTCTGCATAATTTTGCTGGTTGTTTTTTCTAGTGTGTAGTGGGAAGTAAACAGGACTAACTCTCTCACAACTGCAGTACTCATTGTTGCTTGGATCAGTGCCCTTGAAACTTTACAAACAATGTCTCTGGATGTGCTACTCCAGGTCTCAAGGAGTTTCTGTAAACTGAGTCTTGATAAGGTCACACTGCTGAATCTTACAGATAACCAAAACCATTTTGTTTTGTATGATTATTTTGTTCTTTTTGTTTGCTTTGAACTTATTTTAACTTCTCTGATATTATACATTAATCAGCAGTAGATTGATGTTCAAAACTAAATTTAAAAAGGCTTCAGCTTGACAAGCAGCACTCAGCTTCCTGCCAGAACTGGGTCCTTTGCTGAAAACTCATCTGATCAAGTCCATCTCATTTTGGGGTCCCGAACAACAACAACAACAATCACAACATAATGGATTTAAGCATTGCTTGTTCTGTTGTAGCTGTGAGTCAGACCTGACTCAATGCCATCTAACAACAAAAACAAGCAAAGGCTGAATATGCAGAAGAATAAGCTTTAGTCATCTATGGGACAGAGTAGTGAGTACAACAAAAAATTATATTCAATATTTCAAAATATGTAAAAGATTATTTTTTAAAATTTACACCATAGAATGTAAGCTGTTAAGTTAGTTAATTAGTCTGCTTTATCTTGGCTGTTGTGAATAACACTGCAATAAACATGGATAAGCAGGTTTCTCTATAGTATATTGACTTATATTCTTTTGTATATATATCCAGGAGTGGGATAGCCGGGTCATATGATGGTTCTATTTTTTATCTTTTTGAGGAAACTCCATACGTATTTCCACAGTGGGTGCATTAATCTGCCTTCCCACTAGTAATGTAGAAGGGTTCTTTTCTCCCTGCATCCTCACTAGCATTTGTTGTTGTTTGTTTTATTGGTGGTAGCCATTCTGATTGGAGTGTAGTCAAGATATGGGATCAACCTAGGTTTTCATCAACAGATGAGTAGATGACAAAATTGTGGTATTTATGCACCATGGAGTTATTTTAAGCCAAAAAGGACAAAATTATGGCTTTGCTGGAGAATTCACTGAACCAGAGATCATCATTTTAAGCAAAATAATCCAGACCCAGAAACATAAACATCACATTTGCTCTCATATGTGGATATAGGGCTTCAATATATATACATTCACAAAACATATAGATCATGAAAGTAGAAAGGGCCTAAGTAGGGACAGATAATGGACTAAAGAAAAGGAGGAACGGGAAAGAAGAAAGGGTAATGGGAGAAAAGAAAGAAGATCACGTATGGTGCCCTTACTGCAAAATTGGGATGTACATAAACAGATGGATATGGTCACAAAAAACACATGCACCATAGAAGGAGAACCATTGCTTGGGAGGGAGGGGATAAGGGAGGGGATCATGAAAGATTAAGGGGTAAGTGAACATGAGCAATGTACAATGAAATGCAGGTATGAGAATGTCATAATGAGACCTATTAAGTTGTACATTAAAAATTACCGATAAAAATGCAAATATCAGCCTGCTTTAATCATTCCCATACATTTAATATAAAAATGCATATCAAAATTTCACATTGTACCCCCTAAATACATACAATTATCATTTTTAATTAAAATAAAATGTAAAGCTGAGTTCAGGGGTGCAGGGATACAGCCCTATAATCCCAGTGACTCAAAAGGCTGAAGCAGGAGGATTATAAATTTGAGGTCACAGGCAGTCTGTGTATCTCAGCAAGACCTTGATTCAAAATAAAAAATAAAAATGGGCTGGGGGTGCAGTTCAGAGGTAGATGCCTTACAAAGCACTTATGAGGCTTGGATTCAACCCCCAGTTACAATGAATAAATAAATAAATAAATAATAAAACTTATGCTCTAATAACAAATGAGGAACACAAAGCTAAAAATTGGTAACCCCGAAGTCTTAAGCTAAAAATTATTCATCTATCTACACAACTAACTACAACAGATCAATTCTTTCCCTTATTATTCATTCATTTATTGACCATTTCTTGTGCCCCTATTCTGTGCTAGACAATGTGGTAGTCCGTGCAGATATAATAGTGAACAAACCAAAACAAGCAGATGCAAATTACAGTATTCCCTTGAATAGTTTAGAAGTGAATAGTGAGGTTAAAAGCCCAATTATATTATACAATTATCTACACAGGATTAAAATTTTAAACCTGAACAGAACCAAAACTCTCTAAATTTTAACTTATTGAACTTACACCCATACCTGAACTCCACTTTTTATGGGTTTGAATCCCTGATTTTGAACACTTCCACAGTGATTTACTTCAATTTGACTAATATTTATTGAATGCCATATCAATCAGTATCCCAGAACAAAACAGCAAATAATTTCTGCTAAAATTTTTCAGTATAATTAAATGTCACAACTATTCACACAGATTAGGTAAAGTGAAGAAAACCAACAAGGGATGCTGAGCCATGTGAGGACTAGCAGAGCAGAAACTCAGTGACAGGTACAGCCTTGGAAGGGGTACCTGTGTTTCAGGACTTATACCCATTAATGAAGTCACAGAAGCTAGACAAGGAAGAAATTTCTTGCATTCTCTTTCTTGGTTTCCTCCAATTTCGTGCTGGTGTTTCTCATTGACTCAATCAAATTGGAAGCCAGAGGCCAAGAGAGCCAGGGTGATTCTGTGCAAAGGATCAGTTTCCCTCTCTTCCTTGGAGATATGGTACACAAAGGATGAAGGAGAGCATTGTGAAAACCCAGGGTGAGAAATAGTAATCAACGCAAGGGCCTGTAGTCTAAGCACTGTGGCAAAAATTATAAATAGATAAATAAGGTTAGCTCCTGTTGTTGTTAGGTGCTGCTGAGTTGGTATCCGACTCATAGCGACTCTTATAGGGTTTTCAATGGCTGAGTGCTTCGGGATTGCCAGGCCCTTACTCCCATTTTTGCGGTGCTGGGAATTGAAGTCAGGGCCTCAGAGACTACAGCGCAGTGCTCTACCCACTGAGCTAAATCCCAGCCCAGGTTAGTTCCTACTCTACGGGAATTCATACTATAGTGCAGAGGTCAAATGTATAATTAACAATTGACACCTGTCAATTGTTAATGAAGAATGAAGAAAGGCTATAGCTGAGGCTAAATGTTTAATCAACTAATCTTGTTCCTACTTCGCCTTATCAGTGACTAATGTTCACCTGGCAGAAGCACATCCTGAAGATCTAGTACTTGCAAAAATCGAAAATGCCATTACAGAACTTAATGTGAATTCATAATTTTCTTTATAAGAGAAAATTCACAAATTATAGTTTTTGATTGATAAAGGTAAATTTACTTCTCTATGTGCCTGCTTTTTTCTTCCTCATGTCACCTTACACTCCAGACAGGCTAAACATCTTTCAATTCTGTGAGGGTGTTCTCTCTCTCGACTCTTGTTCTTTCATCTCCCCATAACCAGAATCCTCTCTATTACTCACCACTTTTCATCTGAATACTTCAAGCATTAGGTTAAATGATACTTATATTAGAACATTTTCTCTCAGCCCATTGTCCATTTACCTACCATTTACTTCCATAACACTCTGTACTTATGACATGTAATATAATTGGGATTTGACCCTCACTATTCATTTCTAAACTATTCAAAGGAATACTATAATTTGCATCTGCTTGTTTTGGTTTGTTCACCATTATATCCTCAGAGATTACCACATTGCCTAGCATAGAACAGGGGCACAAGAAATGCTCAATAAATGAATGAATAATAAGGGAAAGAAATGATCTGTTGTAGTTATCAGGTAATCTGGAAATAATCAGCCATTGAAAACCTTATATGGGTCGCTATGAGGTGGACACAATGTGATTACACCTAACAAAAACAAACATCATGAAAATAGATGTTTCATATTGAGGATAAGTAAAATACAAGGTTGATTTGGTGTCAATGGGGAGAGGGTATATTGAGGTTCATTAATGTGAGGATGATTCAAAAACAGGAAGAAGAAGAAGGAGAAGGAGAAGGAGAGGGAGAAGAGGAGGAGGAGCAGGAGGAGGGAGAAGGAGAATCCATTTAATTCAAACTGAAAATTCTTAAGCAGTAAAGTAACAGCATAAGAGCAATATATAAAGACAATTATTCTAGGTATGTTGAATGATTTGAGGGTGGTTTAGATCAAAATGGGAGAATAATTTTGGAGTCCTACTTAAAAGAATATGTAGACAGAATAGTTCTTCTTGATTATTTATTGTATATTTAATCTCAGTTTCATGAAGTTTTATATAATCTATCGGGTGTAATATATTTCCTTATCTAGTACATAGGGTGCTATGAGTCAGACCCACCTCACCAGCATCTAACAACAACAACAACAACAACAATAACAACAACAACAGTTTGTAGATGCCTTGCTGATATCTAACATTCTCATTTGTCTTAGAAAATTTTGCACTTTTTACCTAATTTACCTATGGGATCTATATTATAATGATGAATTGAGAGTTTCAACTCAGACCTATATAGACATAATGATATTCCATTAGTTTGTTAGTGGTAGTCATGATATAGCATGGAAGGCCACTAGAATTCAAGAGCTCAAATAAAAGTGTCACTAGAGACACATGTCAACTGCAAAAGTTACAGGAATATCAATTCTTTCATCTTTCATGAAACTCTTGACCACACCCCTGTAAAGAGAAAGGAGATGCAATAGTCCTAGAAGTATGCTAAAATTGAAAGAAAATTATAATCAAAATTATTATTAATATCAATGGTATCTTATCATTACTGACCTAAAGCACCACTATCACTACAACATCATTGCCCATGATGTCCATGCATACATATCTTAACTACTGGATTGTTTTTTCCTTCCATATACATCTATGTGTATAAGCTATTGTGCCTTCATGGATACTATTACAGAATCTTAGATATAGAAAGAATTTTTATAGTGCCTTTGGAGCTGGATTTCCTGGGATCAAATAATGGTTTTGATTTGAATTAGCTTGCAATTTTGTACAACACATTTAACCTGTATGTATGTTTCCTGATTTGCAATGATAGGTAACTGACCATAATGAACTCATGAAATGTTATGAGAATAAAGTGGTTACTAAGAGTAAAGTACTAAGAACAACAGCTACCATATATTATATATTTATTATTGCATCATTTCAAGGGTTATAAATACTCACAGTGTTTATTAGTAATAGGTCATGGGTAATGTGATAAATATTAACTGCTGCCTCTCCTTTATTTTTATTTATTTATTTATTTATTTACTTTTCCAACACTGTGATTTCTTTAGGAATCCAGGTAGGTGGATCAGTGTTAATTATAGATAGGACCATCATAAATGTCATGACATGCTGCAGAGCATCAAGGATCAGTTGAGCACAAGGCACTGGCCACTCCCCAAGGTCTTCTTGATGGCATTCTTGACTTCCTGGTTCCTTAGGCAGTAGATGAAAGGATTCAGCATGGGTGTCAGGACTGCATACACAGCAGAGATGAGTTTGTTGGAATTAAATGATGCAATAGCTCTGGGCCTGACATACATGAAAATCATGGCTGTGTAATAAATTATAACCACAGTGAAGTGAGATGCACAGGTGGAGAAGGCCTTCTTTCTTCCCTGGGTGGAAGGTATACGCAGAATGGTGGACACAATGTAGATATAGGAGAGGACAGTGGTGATGAGAGGGAAAACAAGAATGACAATCGCCAAAGCAAAGTCCACTAACTCAGCTGTGGACATGTCTTTGCATGCCAGTTTGAGGATTGGTGAGATGTCACAGAAAAAGTGGTTCATGACATTGGAGCTACAGAAGGTGACCTGTGAAATGAAATAAACTTTGATGACAGAGACTGTGAAACCACTCACATAGGAGAGGGCCACCAGCTTCACACAATAACCTGTGGTCATGATGAGTGGATATCGAAGAGGGTGGCAGATGGCCACATGGCGGTCATAGGCCATGGCTGCCAGAAGCACACACTCTGTGCAAGCAAGTGAGATAAAAAAGTAGAGCTGGGTCATACAACCTGTGAAGGAGATGCGCCGTCTCTGTAGCAGGAACCCATCCAGCATCTTGGGAACTGTGACAGACACATACCAAACCTCAAGAAAGGACATGCTACTCAGGAAATAGTACATGGGTTTACGGAGGGAGCCAGTGACCCACACAGTGAGCATGATAATGAGATTCTCTGCCACCACCAACAGGTAGACTACAAGGAAGAGGAAAAAGAGCAGGACCTGCAGCCATGGGGCAGTAGGAAAGCCCACCAGGATGAACTCACTGACCAGTGTGATGTTCATATCCACAGTAAATAAAGGCACTGGGGGATGTTGAAGTCTTCTGTAGTAACACCACAAGTAAGGACGATGTCTATGGCATCACATCAAAGATTAAATTAAGTTAGTAATTCAGTCTTCCTGTTAGACTCATAAAAATATCTTTTTATATGGACTCTTCTTTAATGTAATGCCAACATTTCCATTAAAGTTTTTTTTAACACAGTCTCTGAATCGAATATTCACTTCTACCCAAACTTTCACTTACCTATTGACAGTGATTGGAATGTCAACAATCATGTCATTTCTGGCTCCTTGTTAATGAAGGGAGATACATTTGTCTTTTCTGCATTGATTCCATTTCTCTGTTTAATTAGGAACTTACTGAACAAACATTTATTCTTTCCTGAGATGAAACATGGAGAATAAGAACAGGTCAGAAAATCTTTCAAAAAAATAATATTTAAGTGATCCCTTATCTGTAGTCCTTTGACCTAGCACAATTTCTTCAAAGTAAATTACAAGAAAACTTTTAAATGATACTAACTATTAGAAAAGTCCACTTAGAAGATATCTACAAAAACCTAGGTCAAGACCTTTAGGCCATGTGCAAAAATCTGCAATTCTATGACCAGCCAAAAATTACCTCTGCATTGAGCTTGAGAGTACTAACTTTAGACTCAGACATGGTTGCAGTCTTGTTTATCACCTAGTAGCTCTGTCGTACTGCATAGACCACTTAACAAGTATGAACATCCATTCCTTCTCCTATAAAAAGGAAAAGCAGTAACAACATCTGCCTTACTGGATTGTGTCATACTAGTTGAATATGACAATGCATGGAAAGCACTTACCATAGGATTTGATCTAACAGTTATCTTCTGTAAGCAATGACTGCTATTATATCACACTAGACTCATACATGTTTACTAAATTGTAGGTATTCATATGTTTTCACTCACATGTACTCATAAACACAGTTATTCACTCTCTTTTACTCATGGTTCCTGTTCTGTTCTGTGGAATAAAATAATCCAAATTTATTAAAGAATAGAACTATAGCATTTGTGAAAATCTTTGAGTCACAGATAATTCATCCCTTCTTCCTTTTACTTTCTAATGATTTTTTATTACTCAAGGGCATCCACTTCCTTCATATTTTGTCAAATTTTTTTCAACCAATGTACCTCCTGTATCCTCTAGTTTGGAGCATTTCATTTATAGAATCTTCTCATTCTATTGTCCTTGTTGTAGAAGCAAAAGCACTAAGCTCTGAACACTTTATGGCATCCTAGGGGAGAAATATTTCATTAAGCTCTAGAACTTCTTTTTTTACAATCTTAAATTTGCTTGCTCCACAGACAAACACCCACAGCAACTTATATCTTCTGGAACAAGAAACATATCCTTTGTGTCCCTCTGTAACACCCAGATCTGTATCTGCTCCCATGTCTCCAACATCGAGTAAAAATGTACTGAATCTTCATTGTCCACTTTGTCTCCCCAAATACTCTTTCTCTTGTTCAAGAATGGTACCGATAGCCAGTTTCCAAGTCCCTCCCCATCTTCCTCATAGCTTTTTTTCATGGATCAGCCAATTTCCCTTCATTTTACCAACTACTCACCAGGGTCCATCTTTCCTTACACTGGTAATGGAAAATTCTTCAGACAAAGCAAACTCTTCTCCAGATGCTTATATGGACTCTTCTTCAATGTAATGCCAACATTTCCATTAAAGTTTTATTAACACAGTCTCTGAATCAAATATTCACTTCTACCCAAACTTTCACTTACCTATTGAGAGTGATTGGAATGCCAACAATCATGTCATTTCTAGCTCCTTTGTTAATGAAGGGAGACACATTTGTCTGTTCCGCATTGATTCCATTTCTCTATGGTAACATGTGTGATTCTTAGTCTGCATGGTATGTATTGTGGCTCCAAGGCAAGAAGACAGGGGCAGAGACAGGATAATATAGTCATCATTTGCTTACGTTTTCTCCACGTCTTCTCCCCAGAGCTTACCTTATATTTTCATTCTGTCCTGGCTCTTGGGAAACTTGTATATACTGCCTTTGTTCAGAGGACCTGAGAAGCTGAATCTCCATCTATTTATCAATGTCTGTGTCATATTGTACTATGTTTATTTATATCTACATATGTGGTGTGGTCCTTTTGCTTTCTTATATCTTCAAGGTGATGTAACATGTAATTACTCAAAGAAATCAGAATAAGAAATATAATTATGTTAAAGATAACAGAGAAATTTACTTATTTTCTCATTCTTTATATAAAATATTCTTTCTGAAAGAATATGAAGTATAAAAATCAGTGGTAAATATGTAGTCAAATTCAGAATACATTGATTCATTAATAGTGACATGTAAATCACTTATAACTCATACACAGGCAAAAAACCAAGACTATTAAAATGGCCACAGGCATAAGAATTTATCAATTTATATATAAACACTATATAAATTGTGGCATTAAAATACCATATAAAATCTACGTTTGAGGAAAGTAAAACTACAGAGGTTTTCTGGGTAATCAAGGTAAAGGCATTAAAATAGCCGGTTATGACTGTAAGATATTTTATAACAAAAAATCAGTAATGGATACACAAAAGGTAAAGAGAAAGGAACTAAAGAATGCTACTTTAGAAAAGTGATTAAGTCTTAAAGGAAAAGGGAATAAAGGAATAGAAGTTCTACAAAACAGCAATAGTAAACACTTATAGATCAATAATCACATAAAATATGTTGTTGTTGTTGTTGTTAGGTGCCGTCGAGTCAGTATCCAACTCATAGTGACCCTCATAGGGTTTTCAATGGCTGACTGTTTTGGGATTGCCTTGGGAGTGGATTGCCAGGCCCTTCTCCCAGTTTTGCGGTGCTGGGAATTGAACTCGGGACCTCAGAGACTGCAGCACAGTGCTCTACCAACTGAGCCAAATCCCATCCCACATACAATATAGATGGTCTAAACTCCAGTTAGAAGACAAAAAGTCTGAATTGAGTGAATAAATGATTTTAAAAAACAAAATTATATGCTGCCTACCATAGACACTTCACCTGTAAGGCTGCACATCCATTGAAAGTAAAGTGGCGGAAAAACATAGTATATGCAGATGGAAACCAAAAGAGAGCAGGGAACGCTATGCTTATATCTGACATACATACTTTAGGTCAAAAACAGTAATATAAGGCAAAAGAGATTACTACATTATAACAAAGGAGATAATAATATAATGCATTTATCATGAACACATACTATTGTCAATTTATATTCACCCAATATTTGTTGTTGTTGTTGTTGGGTGCCATCTAGTTGGTATCTGACTCACAGCAACCCTATGTACAACAGATGAAACATTATTGTCAGTGCTTCTCTGTTATTCATAGTGCTTTCAATGGCTGATTTTTTTTCTCCCAAGTCTACAGCACCTAGTGCTCCCAAGTGGTCTCCCATCCAAGTAATAACCAGGCCTAGCCCTGTTTAGCTTCTGAGATCTGTTGAGATCAGATGCCACAGTGGTATGGCTCCAGGCTCACTCAACATAAGAGCATCAAAATATAAAGCATATCTGAAGGGAAGGGGAAAGGCAACAATACAATAATAGCAGGGGACTTCAACACTCCTCTTTCAGCAATGAATAGATCATGAAGACAAAAAACCAGTAAGAAAACCTTAGACTTATACTATACTTTTGATCAAATGGACTTAACAGATATAGGTAGAGCACAGAATACACATTGTTAAAGTTTACTCATTTGTATTGTAAACTAACAGATTATTGTGCTACAATTTATGGAGTGGAAAGTGATGTTATGATTTTTACTATAATATGTAATAATTAAATCAAGCTAGTTTATATGTCTATCTCATCAAATACTTATCATTTTGTGGTGGAAGCAGAAGAAACTTACTCTCTTGGTGACTTTGAAATGTATAATACATTATTGTTAGCCATATTCACCATGCTTTAAAATAGATCTCAACATGAATATACATTCTTCTCAAGTATACAGAGAACATTGCTCAGGATAGATCATATTTTAGCAGACAATACAACAAATTTACAATTGAAACCATATTAAGCATCTTTTCTAACAAGAAACTAGAAAACCAATGGGGGGGGGGGACCAGAAATCTCATTAATATGTGGAAATTAGGCAACATGTACCTGAACACCTCATGGGCCAATAAATTTTAGGCATTTGAATTACAGTAAATCAATGCTTTTATACTTATGAAAGAAATAAGAAAGGAAATAAAAAATATATTAAGTCAAGCAAAAATGGAAATACAATATCCTGAAACTAATGAGATACAGTAAAAGTAGTTCTAAAAAAGGGATGTTTATAGCAATAAATGCCTACATTATGGAGAAAAGAAAGATCACAAATGAACAACCTACCTCTACATCTCAAGGAACTAAAAGGAGAATGAACCAAATTTAAAGTCAGTAGATGAAAGGAAATTTAAAAGATCAAAGCATAAATAAATGAATTAGAAACAAGAAATCAATTTTTAATAAAGATCAATGAAACTAAGCATGCACTGAGATGAATGAATAAGGAAAATATGGTTTATCTATATAATCCAATATTATTAACTCTTTAAAAATAAGATCCTGCCATTCATGACAACATGAATTAACCAGAGGATGTTGTGCTAAGTGAAGTAAGCCAGTAACATGAATATAAGTACTTCCTAATCTCACTAATGTGGGCTGGGATTTAGCTCAGTTGGTAGAGTGCCACTTTGCAGTCTCTGAGGGCCCGGGGTTCTATTCCCAGCACCACAAAAATGGGAGAAGGATGTGTCAATCCACTCCTAAGGCAATCCTGAAACAATCAACCATGGAAAACCCTATGAGAGTCGTTATGAGTCAGAAATGACTCAATGGCACCTAACAAGAAAAACAATCTCACTTACTTGTGAAAGTTTTAACAAGTTACACTCATTGTGACAGAAAATATAATGGTCGTCTCCAGGAACTAGGGTAGTAGAGAGGAATTGGAGATACTGGTCAAAGAGTCCAAACTTTCAGTTCAAAGATGAATAATTTCTGAGGATCTAATGAGTAGCATGGTGACTACAGTTAACAATAATTCACCATGTAGTTGAAGTTTGCTGTGTGAGTCAACGTCAAGTTTTCTGACCATATATATAAAAAGGTAAATATGCAAATTGATCAGTATGTTAATTAATTTGTTTGTGGTGAACATTTCACAATGTATGCCCATGTCAAATCATGTTGTACACCATAAATAAATAAAATGTTTATCAGTCATACCTCAGTAAAGCTGGGATGAGAAAGAGAAAACTATGAACACTTATGGATAGTCATGAAAAATTTTTCAAAAACAATGACAAATAAAGAGTTCTAAAATTCCTTTGGACTAACTATACAAATATGGAATATGATCTATGCTAGAGTATGAACTTCAGCCAGGGTTTGATTAGTAGGAATGAGATTTGAGAGATTTCAGTGTAGAGAGACCAACAGAGGAAAGAATATGGAGTAATGAGGGCAAGAGGTGAGAGAACAGAAGAAGGAGGACTTTGCAAGTGACTAGAAGTCACATCTGCTGTCTTGCACTCCAGGAGCCCCAGTCACCAAATGAGCACTGTGTGGTGGGTGCTGGGTGAAGTGATAGTTCATTCTGTCCACATCCTGGTGAATGCTCAGAGTATCTGCTGCTAAGTGTGCCTCAAGAAACCATAAAATCTACAACAAACTGGTAGAAGTTTTGAAAGAACAAAGACCCAGCAGATATACTTGTGTCTCAGTGAGTTGCCAAAGGTAGCTTAAAGGAGCTGAAGCAAGGGACTGAAAGGCATGAAATCCCAGAGAAATTCTATCCAGTCCTAGTGAGTCTGACTCAGTCTATGACCACCTGGAATTTGGTAGAGGAGAGTGGACTTAGTCCTTCCCTGCTCCTCTTCCTCCATTCCTATTCTTTTTCTAAGGACATATGGTGATTTGACATTAATTCTGGGGAGGCTGGAGCCACTGGTCTTCATGAAATGACTCTATGTAACAAGAAAACTCGGGAAAGCAATGTTGATCTGAGTAGTGATTCTAAGAGAAAATGAGGAGCTCGGCCCCACAGGCCTTCTCTGTACCACATGGAACTGTCCACTCATACCTGCCAGCACCTCTTGGTGATTTCTAGATGAGCTGATATATTTTGTTGGAATAACAAATACATAAAGTAATAATTGTTGTTCTTGTTAGGTACCACTGTGTTGGGTCCAACTCATAGCCACCCTATGGACAACAAAATGAAACATTATCCAACACTGAAACATGCCTGGCACTATGTAAGTGTTTCTCTGGTATTCATATGGCTTTTGATGTCTGATTGCTTTTGGGAGTGGGCTGCCAGCTCATTCTACCACGTCTATAGGACCCAGTATTCCCAGATGGTCTCCCATCCAAGGACTAACTAGGCCCAACCTTGCTTAACTTCTGGAATTAGACGGGATCAGAAGCCAGGGTGGCATGGCTGTAGACAAAGCAATAACTATGCACCAAGTAATTTTTATTTAATTCTTTCTTATCAATAAAAAAGCATCCCTAAATGAATTTCATGGGGTTTAGTCTGTGTAAAAATTCAAGAGATTTTCATACAAAAGTAAAATGTTTCCTCTACACATCACTGTAACAAAAAGGAATGGAAAACATACTTTTATTAATGTGGAAGCCACTGAAATCAGTCAATTGCAATTAAATTATATCACAGAAAATTATAATAATAAATATGATGATTCATTTCTTATTTTAAAAGCCTTTTTATTTTGGAATATTGTAGATTTGCAGAAAAGACACAAA